>WHVE01001410.1:0-12974 GCA_015178995.1 Trichophaea hybrida
CAATTTTTCCACCTCAAGCGAAGCGTGGAAAAATTAACAGCCCGAGTTCTAGTACTAGTAGTTACCTCGCGTGAGTGCATGATAGTGATAATCTTTTGGGAAGAACATGTCATAGCTCCATAGACCCATTGCTTTCATGAATTTGGCATGCTTCTCTTTGGTCAGGGCATTGGTGATTGGTTACTTCTCGTCTGTATGTATATAGCAGTAGTCGACCATCTTGCGGGTATGGAGGTCTCGACTATTGTGGTAACATACATCGATATGCTTCGTCCGAACCTTTATGATTCCAATGGTGATATGTGTGAGAGCGCCGTGGTTATCGCAGTAGATCAATAGTGGCACAGTGTAATCGCAGGCATCGCTGTCAGTGCGATCAATACCATGGGTATCCTTACGGACTTTGAACTATTTAGTCTCATAAGTGGCCTTTGAGCAAACGATATACTCGGTTTCAGAGTCGACATGGCAATGAGGTCTTGCTTTCGAGATTGCCACAATATGGCACCACCATCGTTGTTGGTAAGAAAGACATGACCACACCCGCAGAGCCTCAACTTTAAAGTGACCACCTGATATCACTCGACATAACGTAGATGGACTTTTGATTGTCACCTTCATCTGGGACCGGTGCCCCTTGAGCTCTCCCATGGCTCTGGCTTTTCCCACCCTGGGTCTGTTTCTGACTCCCTTGTTGGCTCGACCTCATCTTTGGACTTCCCCCTGGCCGTCATCACCATGTCTCTAATGTGAAAGGCTTGCTTTACCTCAGCAGCGGTCTCAGCTATGAGGCCTGGCGGGCTTCA
This sequence comes from Trichophaea hybrida, assembly GCA_015178995.1. NCBI lineage: Eukaryota > Fungi > Ascomycota > Pezizomycetes > Pezizales > Pyronemataceae > Trichophaea > Trichophaea hybrida. The sequence continues at coordinate 807 of WHVE01001410.1, forward strand.
GGAGGAACAGAGCAATCGCTACCAGCAAAATGAGCAATCGATTTTCGAAGTCTATAAAGTTGACTGTCACAGCAATCTGATTGAGTAATTAAGTTCAAAGTAATTTAGAATGGCCGGAAAGTCGACTCGCGGCGATTTGACTATCAAAGTTGATTGCCCTAAGACGGGCTGCGCAACGAATCAGCAGTTGTGCCGCGCAGAGCCACATTGCTGCGACGCCGAGGTACTACGGGCCGTATGCTATTGAATTCCCCCAATGATATGTCTGGCTCATTTTCTTATGCTGCGTACGTGACATGAATGAAAAGGGGGAGTAAGGGTAGAGGGTAGGGATCTCCCCCATCTGAGGGGATATGGGCACTGATACTCTAGATAGAGTAAATACAGATGTACCGGCTAAAGTAGGCGTGAAACCCGGTGAAAAAGATGATAGTGAGGAGGTATTTTACCTCACAGGTTCTTATCCAAAGCAGTGTTCCCAACCACCCCGTCCGTCCGGGTTTGGTCAGGACGGGGACGGATGGCAAGAATCCGTCCGTCCGAGAGCAGGATGGAGACGGCGCGGTCTTTTTGAGGCTGGACGGAGATGGACGGAAATGACGGCCGTCGACGGAGAAGTCTTAGCGCATATAACAAAAATTATAAAAAAATCATTTCAATTACTATTCTGACCGTGATGCAAGATCTGTGAGCATCTGCTCCATCCATACCATTTCTGACTCTGTTTCTCCAAAGATTACACCCTCTGCACCCAGGATTTCATTCATTCCGAAGCCAGTATAACATTATTGGGCTTGATTGGGTTTAGTCTAAATATACTGTAACTGTCCGATGATGGTGGATGACGGCCGACATTCCGTCCGTCTTGAGGAAGGACGGAGACGGATGGCCTTGGCGCCGTCCCGTCCGTCCTGGAGAAATCTCGGACGGGACGGTTGAGAACACCGATCCGAAGGCGATTACCTTTGAACTCCATGCTTTTGCTGTGTGGAATGCGACCCTTACAACATAGCCCTTTCTCACAGCCCGTCCAGCTACCCCAGAACGGGATCGGAGAACTGAATCACTGGCAGGTTCAGAGAAGATCAGTAGTAATGCTTTATTTGGCAGCCGGGGGTACAAACTGGAAATACCACGGCATACCAACACGTAACGAGTAAAAATGTAATACAAACACAAATCGCATCAACCCTCCGCATCCGGCATAACGTCCCAGCACCGATCCAAATTCGCCTCCCACGCACTGTCTAGATACGTACGCTGGCGCTGGCGTTGCACCTCCTTGACTGCTTCCACCACTGTTGCCTGACCCAAATCCACAATCGAAACCAGCACCTTGTCCGGTTGGTGCATATCCACTAACAAGTTTTCTGAATTCTGCAGGTCATTGTGAAGCACACCAGCATCAAGGATTTGGTCTAGAATCTCATGTAACGCGTCGATAGTGCGCTTGTTTAAGAAGGTCTCATCCAGTTCCGGGTCTGGCAGCTGCGATAGTGGGAGAAGCGCAATGTACATGAGGACCAGGAAATATGGGGAGGTGTCGTGTATATCTGGATCGTCACACTCGGCGCAACGGTAGTGACCAATAACTTGTGGGATACCACGGCCTTGGAGATAGCGGAGAGCGGCATATGCTTGAAGTTCACGTTCAAGAAAACGACGCTCGTTGTTACAGAATTTCTTGATAATCACGGAAGGGATTCTGTTTTTGGAGCGGTGGCGCGGGCTGCGTAATATACACCCTTTTGGAGTCTGGTGAAGTTTTCAAGGGCCAGCTTCGGTAAGATGGGGGTATTGGAGATATGTAGGTCAATATCTTCTGAGTTGTCTTCAGCCGTACATACAGACCAGAAAGGTTCGAGATGTATATCATTCGGAGAAGTATGATCTTCCAGTTGTGTGTCACTACTAGAAAAAATAATGCTGTTTTCTTGACCTGATTCCGAGATGCTTGCTGGGAGGTACGGTTTCATTGTCGATGTTGCGCAGTGACCAGATGCATACGTTGAGTCGCTATATCTAGGGGCTGCCTTTGCAATCATACCTGTTGGTCAGGCAAAATGTCTTCTGTCGGCGATCTGATGGCCGGTTCGTGCCTGTTGTATTGTCCCCTGGATACATCTGAACGGTGTGAACGGCCAGTAAAGTAAGGGATACCTTCTTTTGAGCCCGCGCATTCAATCACGCTTCCCGTCCCTGAGGTTTTGGCGGTGTTGCGGGATGCCCTGTCGGTCCCACAGAGGTATAGCAATCGATGAATGGTACGGCCAAAGTTGAAGAACTGTAGACGCGGTGCTGATATAGGGGGCACATCGGACGGACGCGGGCAGGGACAGTGCTCCACGCGGCGAATACGAGCAGTTTGCGGACCATATGAAACATTTCAACATCAGGTTTCTTGCCAACGTTGTCCTGGGAGATGTTGAGAGCAATCGAGTACACAGAGGGGTTGATTAACTATTGTACAAAAGTGATTGTCAAAAGAACTAACTACGGGAGAATTCTATGCTCTATATACCCAAGGAAAACCATGAAAATCCTGAACCTCGAACCATCGTGAACATACATTACAAATCAACCGTTGTTGCATGTATACTTAGAAGATCAGCCTCCGTAGGGCCTGCTACGGATATACTTAGATAGCAAGCCTTTGTAAGGCTTATGGATACGGGCTGACGATACGGGCTGACGATACGGGTTGATGAAGCGAGCTGGTGATACGGTCTGACAAGGCTCAGCCATATCTATAGATAGATAGAGCGTACACACCTGCTCTATGGAAGTACTGTATATATATATGGCCTTTTGGCCTCGTGTATAAGTCAATCAAGCATCTATTTGAACACACAAAGTAACAGGTTATGAGCCCGGCGGTCGCAATCATCTAAACATCGATTTTATCCCTACACTATACCCTTTACAGTTACTCTCAACACTATAATCACGTCATCTGAACTCTATTTGCACCACTGAATCACTGTCACCCCAGCGACGACACTAAAACATCAAAACAAACAACCTAATTCGAACTCAATACCGCCAAGAAGAAATCTCACGATGTCTAATCCAACTTCTAACCTCCTGGACTACAACAAGACTCAATGTGGTAATGTCCCTCTACTTACTCGTCTTAACTATGATTCATGGTAGTGACCATGATCGTTGTTCTCGAGTCCATGAAAGCATACAACATCGTTACTGGAGAAGAACCCGAACCCCAGGCACTCGATATCGATTATGCGAATTGCAAGGCCTGAGACGCCCAGGCAGCCACCTCCATACTACTCTCCTGCTCTGTGGACGTTAGAATTACCTCAAGGGTGTGCAAGCCCACACATGATGTGGCACACTCTTCAAGAGCGTCTCGATAATACAACAACACACATCGGCCGAACTACACTCCTCCGCAAATTCCGCGTGACTCGACTTCAAAAGATCAGCCACCCAAGATTACTTTACAAGCTCCGAGATTTGCGCCATCAGCTAGCCGGATCAAACGAAGCAATCTCTGATGGTGAACTTCGCACACACATATATAACACTATGCCAGAACAGTATACTACGTTGGTCACAATCTTACAGCGTCAAACTCCTATTCCAACAGTCGAAGAAGTCATGGACGCCTCAAAAGAGGACAAAGGAACTGCGGCCATCACTAATGAAATCGGAGACGCCACCACCGGATTGGCCCTTCACACCCAACGAGCTGGCTACCAGGCGGAGCCGTGACAGTGGAAATTGGCGAAGAGGCTAGGAAATCGAGGAGGAGAAAACAAGGATAAGACGGTGATGAATACTCCTGCACGCACTGTAAAATGAATAACCATAGCACCGAGAATTGTGGAATCCTCAAACGACGCGTGACATACAGCGGCAGCGGCGGCTTCAATAAGAAGGACAACGACAAGTCATGCATTCCATTGCGGAAAACAAGGCCATGTCAGAGCCGAATGCCAAATCCGACAAAGAGGCCGTGATGCCCAAAACAAGGTCATGAAACGAAATACCTGTGGCAACGATAAAATGGCTGAAGCGAATACAGCGCTGGCCCAGAATGGCATCTCCGCCGGAGAAATCCCTTATGACTATCCAACGACTCCGAACAAGCCACCATAGGCCACACCGCATATATCGCCCTTTCCACTGCAAATGCTCTATCAACAGTCACATCCACAACCTGATCGTAGACTCAGGTGCCTTCACCATATGTGTAACGACCGCTACTCGTTTGTTTCTTATAAAAAGCTGGCTCTCCAATCACATTAAGCTCGGAAATGAAACAACAGTGCTCGCTACCCACTATGGTCTCATTGACATACCACAGAAATCGACTACTTTACGCATAAAAGCCCTCTATACACCCACTTTTGTCTATCTTTGCTCTCAATTAACCAACTCAATCGATCCAATTACACTATAACATTCTGACGTGGCATCTGCACCATATCTTTGGACTCAATTGCACTTACTGCCAAACGAGAAGGAGACCTCTATTTTCTCCAATCTTATGTCGACGCTCAAGCTCTCACCTGAAACTAGCGGAAGCGAGCCCACAAGTGGACCCACCGCAATTGCTCCTGCACTTCCAGTTACAACTACCGAAACAGACATATCATTGATTACCTCCCGCTTGTGGCATCGCCGATTGGCCCATCTACACCCTGCGGCAATGAAAAGCCTTATTGACGGTTCCGAGATCCTAAACTCCCAAATATGCGACGTATGCACTCAGGTGAAACATAAGCAAAAGTTTGTACGTACCAAAGTTCTTCGAACAATCAAACCTTTCGAACTAGTATACTCCGACACCTGCGGACCTTTTGAACTCCGACAAGGCTGGCCACCTACACTATATTCTCTTCATCGTTCACTACACACGCTGGACAACCGTCTATGTACTCCCAGATAAGAAACAAGGAACTTGCATCGCCACATATCAACATTTCCAAACCAATGTCGACACACATAACAAAGCCTATAATATCAAACGATTCCGATGTGACAACGGCCGAGGAGAATTCGTAACAAGCTCTTCCGGATGCTTCTAGCCTCACGCGATACCGCCTTGGAATTCTGCCCTCCATATGCTCACCATAAAAACGATGTCACCGAAAGAATGGTCTGAATGATCACAGAAACAGCTAGAGCTATGATTCTCAACTCCCAAGCACCGCACAAATTCTGGGGGAAGCAGTAAACACGGCCGTATACCTACACCAGCGAATGCCGCACGAGGGCCTAACTAAGAGAGACGATCGAGACGGCTATAAGGCTCCATATGAGACTCTGTACGAAATGCCCAACAGCTACGGAAAGCCGGAGTACGATAAACCAGCCGTGATCCCACACGAAAGCCAATAAATTATTAAGCTCCACTTGATTATCTTCGTCGATTTGGATGCCATGTCAGTCGATTGATACCAGAGCGCAGCACATCGACAAGAAGCTCGGCAACGATCCAAACCCGGCTGCATGATGGTCGGTTATGTACACAATAGTACCACTACTTGGAGGATCTGGGATCCAGAATTTAGAAATAAGAACCCAATCAGATGTTATCTTTGACGAAGAAAGGAATGCATACGTATGATGCCCACAATCACTAAAAGAAAACACGGGACACATGCCAGCGCAGAGACTACCGAAATTGATATATTTGATCTACCAAAAGAAGAAATACATATGGAGATATCGACAAAGATCCTGGTGGAACAATGAGGAAATGATTCACGGCCGCACTGGAGAGAGTAGAGCGGGTGACAGCATCTCCTACGGCCGCACCAGAAGTAGAAAAGTCGCCCCCAATCATATGGCTGGAGCTGACGCCTGTCTCCCATCACACACAACTGGGCATAACTATGGGCAGGGAGACCGAAGCCCACCTGCTGCAGGTGCTGGAAAAGTAGGCCTCACACATATGGCTCCTGACGAGGACGCCCATACCCATACATACATTGATGTGCTAACTGGTAGTCGCCATCAGACTCTCGATTCTCATGACCAAGCCCCATCTTGACACGAAATAACTACAAACAGAAGCATAGGAAGACAGATTAACTCTGTACGACGAACCCTCGCTGCTGCAAAGAAGTCAAAAGCCCCAGAGATTATACCAACTGATAGAGTGACAAGAAGCTCAACAACAGCAAATGCACAAGTCAACGTCTCTGAACTGATGTACACTGTTTTGACATCAACAACATTCAATGATGACCCTCGAACATACGATGAGGCCATGACATGGCCACTAACGTACAAATGGGACGCAGCAATCCTCGAAGAAGCCAACTCAGGTCAACAAAATGAGACCTTTACAATAATCAATGATCCACCTCACAATCGCAACAATCCTACTGCAACTAAGCCAATAGGCTCGAAATGGGTTTTTAGGACGAAAGGAAACCCCAATGGGTCGACATGTTACAAAGTCAAACTAGTGATCAAAGGCTGCGAACATACAGACTCTGGTGAGACGTATGCTCCCTTTGGCAAATTAACGACTTTCAGACTCCTTATAAGCCTTGCTGCACGAGAGGGCTGGATCATCGACCACCTTGACATCGTCACGGTGTTTCTAAACCCTGAAATTGACGATGACACACTCCGCATGGAACTCCCAGAAGAATTGCCTTTCGCAGGCAGGATTGTACATCCAAACAAGGCTCTGTATGGATTACAACTAGCACCACTACTATGGTTCCGACATATAAATGCTTTTCTACTCTCCCTAGATTTCATCCAATCAGGGACTGATCGCAACCTTTACATAGGCAATGTCGGCGATCTTCTCGTGCTCTTTTATGTTGACAACATGCTATTAGCCTATGCACCAACTGCAGCAAAAGAGACCGAAATAATCAAGGCAAAGCTGCAGAAGTCTACAAGATCACCAACCTCGGCCCGGCTCGCCAATTCCTCCGCATCGAAATCCATCAAGAAATGGCTCTATTAGCCTTTGCCAAAAGATCTTCATTGATTCGATTCTGAAACGATTTTACATGACGAATGCGTACAACGACTCAACTCCACTCGAAGATAACGTCAAATTAGACCTCGCCGAGCCAGACGAAGGGGAAATCGACCCCAGGGAATATCAAGCAATCATCGGCTCTCTAATGTACATCGCTCTAGCCACCAGACCCGATATATTATTTACAGTGGCAGCACTCAGCCGATACAACTCCCAGCCGTACACAACTCACCAGACAGCTGCCAAAAGAATTTTACAATATCTCAAAGCCACCAAGGACAACCGACTCCACTATAGCGGGCAAAACTGGCTTATCGGATACACCGACTGCGAATGGGCTTCTGATAGTGATGATCGAAAATCACAAGGTGGACATTATTTCGTTTCGAACAGCCCCATTTTATGGCAATCCTGGAAGCAGGATATTGTGGCTACCTCCACGCGTGAAGCCGAGTACGTTGCATGTACTGAAGCCTCCAGAGAGGGCCGATGGCTGCTCCAGCTATACAAAGACCTCGGCAAAAACCCAGAACCGCTTCCGATTAGATGTTATTCACAAGGAGCACTTTCCCACATCACTGGATGAACAGTCAAGGCTAGAACTAAAGACATTGACGTCTGCTACCACAACAGCCGCCACCTACACGAATGTGGCATTGTCAATTACTCCTGGATTTTATCCAATGACAACACTGCAGATATTTTCACGAAGGCACTACCAAGGCAAAAACACGAAAAATTCACCAAGGCCATGGGATTATGGTATTGTACGACAATAGTGGATTTTGAGGTTGACTTAAGGTTGACCAAGGAACTAGATTTAAGGTTAAAATTTAAGGTTCTTTCACTTTGTTTTTCAGACTATGGGTTTCTGTCTTTGGGATGGCCGTCCCTTATTAGGCTACGGTTGTACTCTTTCCCTGCCTACCGCAGTCACTATAAGGAGGAGGGTTTTAATGAGGCACAAGAGGATATCATTTGGTCTTCCTACGATCTGTGGGAAGAGGGGGAAGTGTTGCATGTATACTTAGAAGATCAGCCTCCGTAGGGCCTGTTACGGATATACTTAGATAGCCGGCCTTTGTAACTTATGGATATGGGCTGACAATACGGGCTGACGAAGCGGGCTGGTAATACGGTCTGACAAGGCTCAGCCGTATCTATAGAGAGATGGAGTGTACGCACCTGCTCTATGGAAGTACTGTATATATATATGGCCTTTTGGCCTCGTAGATATGTCAATCAAGCATCTATTCGAACACAAAGTAACAATTCCTACTACCGATGTGTCGAGTGATCTCAGGTGGTCATTTTAATGTTGAGGCTCGGCGGGTGTGCTTGGCACGATTGGGCTTAGTGCAGTTTCGAAGCTCTGGTCGTACTTTAGTTCTAGCTTTCATTCGATAGACAATCATCATCGCTTGAGATCACCGAAAAGAGCCTCTGTTTTTCTCTCTAAAGAACGACGTCCCGACAAACCGATAGTGTTTTCCAGCCGAGCAAAACAACGACACATACGATCGCGAACTCTTGGCCATCGTGGAGATGATGAAACAGTGGCGACATTATCTCGAGGGCGCCAGGGACAAGGTCTTAGTGCAGTGCGATTACAAGAATCTCCTGTACTTCCAGACGTCCAAAATGCTCTCCCGATGGCAAGCCCGCTGGGCCGAAATCTAATCATCATACGACTTTGTCATCGAGCACCTGGAAGGCACCAAAAACCCAGCCGACGGCCCATCCAGCAGGCTCGAGTATGAGATAGGCTATGAGAGAAGACCTGTCGCACGACTCCTGGCCACTCTAGCAGCCACTTCGGTAGAGACTCCCGTCAAACCTTATGATAACCTCCTGCCGGCTATTAAGACCGCCCAAGCTACCGACCACATGGCCGTCGACGTCTTGGGAACGCTAGTCGACCAGCCATTGGCCGACGGCGAAGACAATCTGGATAAGGAATGGAAAGTCATTGCTGGAGCTCTGACAAACGAAGGGAGGATATATGTCCCTGCAGACGAGGCTCTGCGCGGCAAAGTGATAAGTCTCTTTCATGACAATCCTGAATCTGGTCACTTTGGAGCACTTAAAACTGCTGAACTAGTATCTAGAGACTTTTACTGGCCTGCAATGGACGCGTACGTCCGACGATACGTGAGCTGGTGCGAAGTGTGCCACTGGATCAAGGCCCCGCGCAATGCTCGCAATGGAGTTAACATACCGCTGGAACCACCATCTCGACCGAGGGAGGGCATCACCATGGACTTTGTCACTGACTTACCCGAATCAACCGCATCCGGGTACATGGGCATCCTTGTCATCGTTGATCGGCTTACAAAGATGGCCCGCTACCTCCCTTGCAGGAAAGACCTCTATTCACCGGTGTTGAAGAAAATCAGAGGGAAAGAACGAATGTGCTGAATTGTGTGAAGTACTCGGAGGGTGCCAAAAGTCGGGCGCATCCATCAAATGCAGAAATTCAACACCTCCACCACAACAATAGAGAGAAATTCCAAAAGAGCAGGGAGTTCGAATAGGTTATCAGAGAAGATTCTATGAAGTTTTCTCAGAAAAATGTTTGTTGTGGAGTGAATGATGAGGATCTTGGCATTTCTCATTGTATGGGGGGAAAAGAGTCGGGTCTTTGCTCTGTGTCACCGCGCCCCAAATACCCTTGTACCCTAGTACATAGAAGAGAAAAGAGAAAGCTTATATATGAGAATGGGCAGCATGCCCGGTAGGTGTCATATCCGGGGCCCGCCCGGAACCATATCATATCCGGAGCCGAGCATCCGGAGCCGAACATCCGGAGCCGGATGTCGTGCTCTGGTCCGGGTGGATGGCCGGTGTGCTCGGCTCGATGCCCGAGAAGGCTACGGCAATACTCCGAATGACGTCGAGATTCTCCGGGCTAAACCCAAAGCAGTGACATCAGTCAAGTAGCGTCAACAGGCATGAATATCGAGCGCGATCGCGACCTCTGCACAATCAATATCCATCAGCATGCTTACATCAAGATGATTTTAGAGATGTTCGGCATGGATAAGGCGAAACCAGTCGCAACTCCAATCGCGACAAAGCTTCTCAAGCGCACACCAGACGAAGAATCCTGTGATCAGAATCTCTACCAATCGATGATCGGGAGTCTTATGTACGCGATGACTGCAACTCGGCCCGATATCGCATATGCAATCGGAGTTCTCAGCCGGTACAGCCACGATCCCAGCAAGGAGCATATGGTAGCTGTGAAGCGAGTATTTCGATATTTGAACGGCACCAAGCATTGGAAGCTCCGGATCGGAGGAGAAAGCAACAACATCATCTGTTATGTCGATTCAGACTACGCTGGAGACCCTGACGATTATAAATCAACATCTGGATTGGTCGTCACTTTCGGAGGAGCGGTTGACTGGAGGTCTCGGAAGCAGAAATCGACTGCCCAATCCACCACCGATGCCGAGTATTATGCTTTCGGAGTCGGTTGCCTGCGGCTCACACAAATGATCCACCTCATGGACGAACTCGGAATTGATTGCAAGCCGAAGATTCTAACAGATTCCCAATCAAAGCTGGCTAGCATCAAAGGCCGAATTTATTGAGGCACGGCAGTCGCTCACATTGCCACGAAGTATCACTTGGCTGCAGATATGTTTCGGGATGTTGAAATAGTTGCTTAATTGTCTATACAATCTATGCAGAAATCTATGATCTATATACGGCTTGACATACAGTCTGAAACTCTTGTGCTTACGCATCGTATGTAAGCCACGAACCTCATACAAGACATGATCCTCATACACGGTCGGAAACAGTAGACGAAACACATATATGCAACACGGGATGGAGAAGTTGAGATGGAGTACATCCCTTCTGACGAAATGATTGCGGATATGTTCACGAAGGCACTCCCAAAGCCCTCGTTCTTGAAGCAGTGCATGTCGATGGGAATGATCGGATTTGGATCTGTTTCGGAGGAGATTTAGACGAATTCTCTTTGTTTTTGGTTTTATGTTCGACAATCTTTCGTTAATGTTTGATTGGTTCATATTTTCTTTCTTTTTGGTTAGAAGGACGTGATAACCGTCCTGGAGGAGTGTTGAGGCGATTATTAAGTACGGGTATCACTTGTTGCTTGACGTATCATGCCTGTTGTATCTTAGTTCAGTGCTTGGCGTGAAGACTTTTCACTTCGCACTCCAAGCCAGGTAGACGCACAGAGTCAATCCATTCAGTGCGAGTGTCACCTTCTCCAAACGTCTCCACTCTCCTTCGTACGAGCATCATTTGGGTCGGTCCAACATCAGACAATTCAGTACGTTTGTTCTTTCCTTCTGATTTGGTCTCAACACAGCTATGGCAATGAAGTGTGCACTCGGCTTGTGCTTTGAAACACTTGCAACAAACAGTAGCGCAGTTACCTTTACATCTTGAATGTACTCAATTGCGCTTCGCTGAATTTACACGGTTGCGCAGATTGAAATCAACTGGGTAGAGCCAGCAGAGTGTTGTTGTTGTTGTTTATTCATACTGTACTGACTCTAGCTAGAGTATGACAGGACCCTTATCACCCCCGCCTCCGGGCGAGCTGGTTAGATGGTGGAGCGCCCACCTGCTACCCATCATCCCCGCTGAGAAAAGAAAAGAAATGTCAATGACTGACCGTTCCTGACAAAAAATCTCATACCGAAAAAAAAGCAAAAGATACACACCACTGACCTCCATGCCTCACGTAGGTGGGAACTTCCCAACGTCTGTGCCCGCCAGGAAGTCCATCACCGCCTTGTCACATATCTCCATGGAAAACAGCTCAGATATCTGTACCTGCCGACATCTGCCTCTTTCAAGCCCGTTGTGTTTCACACCTTCTTCCAGAGCTCCCGCTGCTGGTGTTTCCACCGGATGCAGTGGTGGAGAGATGGTCCCGTGTCTGGGCCACCGTCCCTCCGCACCACCCGCACTTGTCGTCCTCCCAGTGACCCAACCATTTTAGGTAAGCTCCGGTACCTGCATGCCCACATTTTAGTTGGTAGAATCATGTTGCTAATGACTTTGTGCTTGCCATTGGAATTGGTCTCTTACTGCCTGCCTTGCTCTTCGGTCTGTAGCCGAAGTGCTTACTGCATATGTCGGCCTCCCACCGTGCCTTGGCTGCTGATCTCCCCTCGGAGATCCATCTAGCTTTATTTCAAGCCAAGGTA
>WHVE01001411.1:0-12963 GCA_015178995.1 Trichophaea hybrida
AACACACGGTACGAATGCGGCGTAATTGCATTCCAGGCATTCATGTAGGGATGTTTAGAAGTCGTTATTGGTTATTTAAGCTAAAACAACACCCGATAATTTGAGACACCAACGGTGCATCCCATCAGGCAGCATGCAAGGCCGATTGACTATCAAGAAAACCCCACCGTGTGACTCAATCGAGTAGATTTTTAGATCAAAATTGTTCGTTAGACCGATGGTTCGAGCAGTATATTAATAGAGTATCTGTACTACCTTTCCTTCCACTTTTCTTGTTCTCTTAGACCGCGACCTTCCGGCTACCATTCCATCATTTTCTGCAATTACCCACCTCCCTCCATTGTATGTACATACGTATACCATATCAAACCCCCTCAACAATTTCTTTTGGTAATAGAACGCTGACATCTTGTGTAGATTTATCCGCATAGGTCAATTCTCAACAATATACAGCATTCATCGATATAATTACCTGATTACCGAGAACTACTAAAACATGGGTTGGGGACCTTGTAAAACGCCCGAACCCGAGAACGAAACTCTCAAAGAAATCAAACGTCGATTAGAAGAACAAGAGGAATTATTGCGTGAGACGCAAGCGAGTCAAAAAAAGAGGCGGAGGAGCGGCAGGAACAGGAAAGAAAAAGGAAAGAGGAAGAAGAAAAGAGGCGAAGAAGAGACAAGGAGGAAAGAAAAAGAAGAGACGAGCAAGACAAAGCACGAAGGAAAGAAGAGGAATTACGAATGCAGGCGAAACTGCAGAAACTGGAGCAGGAAGCCACCGAAGCGAGGCGGAGAGAGGAAAAGATCAGGAAAGATTTGGCGGAACAACAACGTCGGACAGACGAGATGGCCAAGATCCAGCTCGAGCAGCAGACCAACGATAGGAAGCGCAGAGAACGGGAAGCGAACGAGGCCAAACGGCGAGAGGAGGAGTCTAGAAGGGAAGTGGAAGAAAAATTGCGTCGGGCAGACGAAGAGAAGGCTGCGTACCAACGTCAGCTCAAGCAGCAAGAGGACGAGGCTAAGCGCCGAGAAACAGAAGTCATAGAGGCGAGAGATCGTCGTAACCGGGAAGTGGAGGAACAACAACGCCAAGCAGACAAACAGCTTGCCGCTGCCATGCAGAAAAAGCTTCAGGCCGAACAAAAACTCTCCGAAGGAATTCAGCCACTCCTCTGGCCCACTCAGGAACAGGTGGATGCGGCGAAAGATAGAGTTCAGTACGATCCCGAACGATTGCATTTTGCCGTCTGTGGACCGAGCGGCAGCGGCAAATCGTCCTTAATCAATGCTTTCCGTGGTCTCAAGAGCGGCGAAGAGGGCGCCGCCGAGGTCGGTAACAACGAGACTACTCTTGAGGTAACGAGATATCAGGACCCACGAAAGGAAATGCCCTATCCTCGCTTTGTATGGTGCGATATCCCCGGCGCAGGTACCATCGAAATTTCCGCTTGGCAGTACTTTAACCAACAAGGGCTATTCATTTTTGATTTTATTATTTTGGTTTATGGTGGTGTATGTAAACAACCAAATCTTCTTTGCTGCCATGTTACTAACTTTTAGAAACTTTGGATTATCACAGCGATTCACTCAAATCGATGTCGACATTCTCGAGAACTGTCGAAGATTCAGAATCCCGACTTTGATAGTTCGCTCGAAGGCCAGTCAACAAATTCGCAATTCGATGCAAGACAACGATTGCACATATGAGAAGGCTCGAGACATGTACATCGAGTCGACTCAGGCTAAGCTACAGTCCAACCTTCAAAAGCTGGTTTGTGGAAATCTGGGGAAGGAGATCCACCAAGCTGCTATATTGTCAGCAGAGAGTGTGTGTACGACTATATCCATAGCATCGATGAAGACAGGTGGGAGAAAAAAAACAAGACCAAGATTGCCCAAGATAAGAAGAAAGGCGGGTATTTGACCGAAGAATATATTGATGAAGTACGACTCATTCACGATTTGCTTCAAACTGCCTATCAACGACGTTACATCCCCAATAATCGCACGGCTGCAATACTATTCTCTGCCGCAGCCGCTTCGAAGACCATCGGTTCGGCCGCCACCAAGACCTTCTCTTCAGCCGCTTCCAAGCTCGATGGGTTTATATTTGGAAATTCCGATTGATAACAGTGTTCATGTTATTTCTTTGTTGGTCAAGTTTTGTCAAATCTTTTGGTTTTGAACTTTCTTTTGAGTAGAGACAGGAGGGTGTGCTGATATTGGAGTGTTTTCATGTTCAGTATTCTTCCGAGAACACGGGTGACGGTGATAATGAGGTCAGGAAACGGTGGCAAGTGAGATCTTTGCGTGCTTTCTATAGTTAACATACATTTTGCGCCTTGAAGAAAGTGCTTTTTGTATATAAAGATTGTCCGGTGGTGAATCAAATATCAGTTCACATCTGGCACAAGCTTAATACTGCGCTCCTGATCATGACTTTACATATGCAGCACTGCAGTAAAATTAACATAAGAAACATAAAACTATATTGCCAAATTCTTCTACATCCTCACCGCGCTCTGGACTCGCAAATATTCACTCGGGTCAGCTGGAGCTGTGTGGGTTGGGGCTGGGTCATCAAACATCACACGGAATTATCTAGTCACGTGATATGTTTGTTATCTGTAGATATATCAATCCTCAAGTATGCGGCTCAGCCTTCCCTCCAAACGTTCGAACCCCACATCATCTCTCACCACCTACCATGTGCACCCTCGAGAAACCGCAGCACAACCACCGCCCTCCCCTTCTCCCTCTCCTCCCCCTGAGCTTCTCCTCATCATCGCGGACTATTTACCAACCTCCTCCCTCCGAAGTTTTGCCATCGCATCCCCTCAGCTGTACGCTACATTACAGATTACTCTGCAACGCCGCATAATCACCGACAAGTCTCTCCGTTTCACCCTTCCTCAATATCCTACATCGACAGCACTGCAGTGGGCTTCATTCAACGGTGATTACGGTCTTGTTGAAGAAATGCTAGCGACGGGAATGTGGGAGGTGGATGAAATCATAGACGGATGTGGACAGACAGCATTGTGTTTGGCTGCTGCGACGGGCGACGAGAAGACAGTTAAACTGCTATTGAGGCATGGTGGGGCAGTGGATGGGACTGAAGCGAGGCGGAAGGGCTTGTCGTGGTATTGGGGTTCGACCCCGTTGCACAAGGCAAAGAATGGAATTGTGTTAGGGTGGGTAGCGGAGGAGGCATTGAGCAGGTCGAAGAAAGGCCGAAGAAAGGGCATGAGGAAGAAGGGTTGAAATTGTGTCATGATTTGCAGGATATTCATTGCTTTTTGAATATCTCTAACCTTATCCGACAAGCTTACAAGTGTATTTTGGACTCGTATGAATCGGGTTGTAATTTCTGGGGCTAACTTGACAACAAAACCCATATCGACAAGCATGATAACCGACGATCAATGGCTCAATAATTCAGAAAGACCCTTTTGGCTCCCAGCATCCGACCTCACCCTGAACATTAGAGGCGCCGTAAAATCCGGTGAGCATAGAAATGAAAAGAATGTGTTATGCGGCCGCGTTTTTGATCCTTCGGTATCAAGCTTGAATTCGTAGTTGCATATGACATGGGCGAGCAGCACTGTCAACTCGGCCACGGCAAAGAAACGGCCAGGACTATATCGCCATGGCTGTTAGTTCCGAGCTAGCTAGAACAGTGAAGAATCCTACCATGCGTGCTTCCCCATCCCGAACGAGAGGTACCCTTTGTCCGGAGATGCTAGCTGGTGACGGATTTTGCTTCCGGGCTCCTCTCTTGTGCTGGAGAAACCAAATGCGTCGAACCTCAGGGGATCTTCGTATTGCTCGGCTGACCGATTGCTTGCCCATGCCGGCGCCACTAGCCATTGGCCCTTCGGCAGAGGAGTACCATCAGCGAGAGTATACGGCTTCATCGTCATGCGCATCATGGTTGCTGTGGAAACGCGAAGTCAACCATTTTTTATCCAACATGGCAAAATGACGCATCCAAGGGACTTTGACTGACCTGTGGTGACTGGGTGCAGTCGCTGGCTTTCTCTTAACGTACTGTCCAACTTCTTCATCTGCGTGAGCGCTGGTTTTGTCCAGCCACCATGCTCAGCTCGCACACTTTCGATCTCGTCCCGGATACGCGTTTGAAATTCTGGATGTGTTGCGAGGACATAAAGGGCTTGGGTTATGCTGATGGACGAAGTATGGATAGCTGAGAAGTCGAGGTACAGGATGCGTACGCATAGCTCGTACAGGGGAGCATCTTGCGGGGCGGTTTCGACCACCCACTGAGCGGCATCATTCTACAACGTACTCGATTAGAATGAAGGCAAACGACAATCTCCTATACATACCGGTCTGTCCGTCCAGCCATCTTCAAGCTCTGAAATCTTTTTCCTCCACTCTGTAAAGACGGGCCCGAGTTTGTCTTGAAATACTTTAAACGCACCTCTCGGGGGATCATACACCAGTCGAGGAAAGATTTAAGAACCCGTGGCGCAAGGTCAATGACATGGCCCGCACGCGACACCATCTTCGAGAGCTCAACCAGACAATCGAGATATTCCAGATCTCGGGAGAGTGGAAGCCCAACTAGTATGCGGTTTGTAGTAGATGAGATACACTTGAGCATGAGGGCGTGAGTATTGATGGGTGCCCATTCATTCCCAATGCCCCTGGGCACATTCTCTTCGAACGTCCATCGTAACTCATCAACCACGTCCGGTAGCACCTTCGATAGCCGCTAGGTGAAATTTTTGGTGAGTGAGGATATCAACGTGGTATGGATTCGAGTGGATTGTGCTGCTTAGTGTGTAGCTGATGGAGTTACGTTCGTTGGCAGCTGCCTGCATCGATAAAACGCGAGAGTTGGCGTCCTTCAGCTCGTTAACAGCCTCGCTCGTGGCGACGACCACCCACCGCGAAATCCAGCTAATATCCATCGTAAATGGAAAGTGTCTGGCAGCTGACGGAGGTGACGCTTCGCACATATGTCGGTCGAGATGAATCCTCAGGAGAACCGTGGAAGAGTCGGGGATTATAAGGTTCTCGAGTAGCAGTAAAGTTAAGGTACGATTAGTGTGTACCAACAGAGTTGTTGGTATGCGATCCAGGGGCTCTGCATGTAGGGCTGAAATGAACCTAGCTTGACATCTGTAAACCCCCACAACATTCCAAAAACTATAAGATGCATGTGACATGAGACATTTTAATAAGATATCATATGTGGGAGGCTCCAACGATCGTCTATTAATTATGTGTTATTGAGTGATGAGTCATGAGTTGTGCTTCTAGATAGTTTCCATAGAACAATTTACGACATTTGTTTAATATGATTTCTGTGCCCCCGCTCCCGATTGGCCTCGTCTTCAACGTTAACCCCGCATGGTGGTGAATGTCGCAAACACCTCAGAGTTGAAGCGGTAGGTGTTTGCAGATGTGAATTCCTCTAATCTCTCACGTTCTCACAGGACGTTCATACACCTATGTTTATCATAATATAAACGTGAGCTACAAATATTAAACCGTGTGATGTCGTGGCTGGGGCCGGATCAGAAGTACCCCGTGCCCTTAACCATGGTAGTTACACGCTATATTGAAGTAAGCAAAAAAAGCTTTCAACGACACCATCAAGGTGATTGGTAGCTATTCCCAGCCGCTGCATGCATCATTAATCGGGATACGCGCCAAAAACAAACAAACGGGCCCACTCCGACAATTGGGACTGATTGGTCTATCGGCAGAAAATCAGTATTTGATCTAGTCTTGCACAGTCAATCGTCATCAGCCCAGCGCTTACAAACTTCGGACTTTTATCCTGTAGACAAACAGATGCCTTGTAGGTAAAATCCAGTACTGCAAGATATCCAGTAGAAGGGGCTCTGGGTTTACTGTAGCTCATCTGGACCTTATCTTAAACCTTTTGTGATATGATGCTAGGCGTCAATCTTCGTTTGTGATTCACCCGGGCGTGGTGGTTTCTGGTTCCGAAGGGCCGAAACCGCAATGAAAATCTTGGGATCATAACGTGGCGGTAAATACCTATATGCGATGTGATATGATCCAGATCAACTATCCACTTGTTAAGTCCATAAATACTACTCAAAATCAATCAGGATTTTTTTTTTCGGGTTGTGCTGGCGATAACTGGTAGAATCAATGGCATATCCAAATCATCCAGGCACGTGATGGGGAGTGCGGTGGTGTCATCATCAGGCGCGGGACGTATAATGGTTTTGTGCGAGATCTGGTAGATAGGGCGGATGCGATTGCTTGTTGAGGTGTTGTGGTTCGTCGTGGAGTACTGGTGTTGGTACAGACGGTGATGTCGCATCCCCTTCTCGAGGCGTCACTCGAATTTGTAAATACGAATATCACAGGGACCTCTTCTGGAGAAGGGATGAACGATTAGAAATTATAATTTGTCAAATCGTCGCCAAATCAATTTGATAAAAACACAAGACTACGCGTAGCCCAACAACGGGTCCCAGCCAGCGTGGCCGCTCCACTATACGCAAACAAACCCCGACAACCTTTAAAAACGGCCATTAAACCCTCGCAGTCAAACGAGGACCCAAGCTCGCCAAATGCTGTCTCAAGCGTGGGACCACATTCACTACTCGAGTAATAGATGAAGAGCAAGCAGATCTGCAGACGTCCATAGCCACAAAAGTCCGTAGGCCAAATCTATATCCGACTCCCTTACGTCAGTACCCAATGCCAGTAAGATAGCCAACGCCCTCATGTTTCCTCCCGCAACTGCCATCCCTATCATTTATTCGCCGCTAAACATCTCGCCGGGAAACTGGTAGCTTCCTCGAATCCTTGCTTCGTCACTCAATCCGATTCCTTCCTCAAGTCTTCGCCTCCGTAAGTGTCTCCCAAGTCCGGTATCGAAGGCTCCCAACGCAACAGTTATATTGCTAAGATTTTCGCACTAGCGGACTCATATCCGTTTGTTCTGGGTTGAAAACTAGAAAATATATTGGATCATATCAAACTAAATAACCTAGCGAAAGGCTTACGAATTCGTCGAGATATTGGCGCGGTGACGGATCAAGATTTAGAAGCCGTTTGGGCCCCTTTGGGATCGGCTCTCCACCGGTTCCTCAGTCGTGCTTGGGTTGACATTCCGAAATACCCTGCCAGTGGGTGGATGAGTTGGCTGTTGTTCCACAAGTACCATATCGTTGCCAGTTGGTACTGCACGTGGCATTCGATCCAACAGCTGTTACTGTTGATAATACTGCTGAAGCTGAGATGGCCTCGGTTTTTGAGACCACCACATTAGAAACCGCCCGAAGTATAGGCCGGTCTAGGTCGATTCAGGAGATGCCGGGCTGCAATAATCCACCTGGCCTGCGAATATTTAGGTGCAGAATCCAAGCCCAGGCCGACATCGGTCGGGTCAGATCTGGCCGGACCGGCCGCTTCGGAACACTGCCGCGGGGCAAATGGTGGTCCTCGTCCTTAGAGCAAATGGGGCGTGGATACCTCGAGTAGTCTCATAGTTTGTTTTGGCAGCCAACAAGGTCAACCTCCTCAAGAAAAGCCTGTCGGGTGAAAGGAGTCCGTTGCAAGACTAGTCAGATATAGCCCAGTTTATTTTCAATAGCTCGGCCGGGGGTGGAAGAGATGACTCGGCTTCGTTTGACTCTTGTTGCAATTGCTCGTTTTCGGAAGACATCGCAGGCGCGGAAAAGTGCAGAATCGAATGACAGGCGGATGAAGTTCACCGGCTTAGTCTAGTCTCCATCAAGCCCGGGTCGGCCTGCAGATTTCCTAGGGTCATGCTTTGGTCTGGCGCCACAATCTCTGAGAGCAACTTGGCTTGCTAATTGGTTTCGGAACGCAGAGTTACCGACGCGCTCGGGCGGCTTCGGTCAAAGCTGTGAGGCTGGTCTGCGTGGTATCCAACGCAGCAAGGACGCAAGCTCGGTGTCGGTCACACCAGTAGTCGACGTCATCATGTTGTTCAATGTGCTGGTTGGCGCGGTAAACCTTATGGCGAACCTGATCTGTTCGAAAACTACGGTTGTGTAGCTGCTGTTTGTATGCTGAAGGGGTTGGCTGGGTATCGCTACCTGCGACGATGAAAAAAAGACGGAAGCGACGCGTCTGCGCGACTAGTAAAATAGTTACTCAGGCGGCTGGGGGAGTTTTGTGTGCACTTTCCTCGAAGTAGGTGCCAGAAGTTTTTGGCCGCCCGTGTAATGAATGGGTGACATGTGATTCTCCCGGAAGTCGGCTGCACACAAATTCTGTTGCATATACGGTGGCAAGTGGCAAAAGGCCGCGCAACTGTCACCACTCTCTGGTACTATATATTTCGAGTCTTTCGCCTTTTCTCTCTACACACTCTGTACTATAGTCTATGCACACGGTTCTTCCCTTCATATTTGCAACAAATTCTGTATAGCGGAGAGTGAATGATAGTATATGACCGAATACCTACCACCCATTCTAACTATAGCTAAGTATACCTCACCGAGTGGGCGACCTTGATACACACGCACATGCGGCCTCCGCACGAACGGCTGAGGTAATTTCCGGGAGTCTTGGATTAGAATCTCCACTTCTGGGATCCGCCGATACTATGGATTTACCACCTCACTCAACATAGAGGGAAGTATCATGCTCACGTTTCTTACACGACTCGCAAAGATTAGCAAGGCGTCGCGCGTCCCTGCATAAAGAAATAACCTTGAGCACTTATTCAGGCCTGTAATGGGCAATACATTGACATCCGCTGTGAAGAAATAACATAAAGATCTAGAAAAATTTCACGACCAATGAGTATGTAGTACTAGACTGTATACCTTTGTGACGGGATTATAAGAGCGAGAAGCTTGAGAACTAAATGCCATCAGCCACGTCGCTTGAATACCGACCTCAAAAGACGGCTAGTTATATCGGCTAATGTTTCTCGATCCTCTTTTACTTAGCGAAGAGGGAGTTGAAGGCTACTGAGTTTCATTCGATGCGGGTTCCAACAACTGACCCGGGGATCAGGCGAGCCTGTTCGGTATGTTTCCAAGGATTTTTTTCTTTTATTGTTTGGTTTACGAACCATCAGTAGAGTACTGTGCAGATCCAGTGTCTTAATTCCAGATTAACCGAGCATTCGTGCTAACACGTTAGAGGTTAAGCTTATCATGGTATCTTACCTAGTACACAGATCGTGCCGCGAGTTCATGCGATAAAGCTTATCTCGACCTCTGTTGGCGAAAGTCACGAATAGCCGCCTGCGGCCGCCACCAGCCCGCAAAAGTACCAAGTGAGGCACGATGTCCACTCGATTTAACAAGCAATGTTTGGTAGTTTAGTGGTTAGTACACCCGCTTGTCATACAGCTTCGCGGGTGACCAGGGTTCAATTCCCTGCCAGAGAGTAGTGCATCATTTTTATCGGTTTTTTGGTTAGGAGCGGCTGTTAGTATGGTGCGCGCGGCCTTGCAATTGCAATTGGACCTGGGTAATCATGAAGGTTTTTTGACCATGAATACCGTTGTTTGCATTGGCTATTCTGTAATATTATAGAACACGCTCTGACAATGAAATATACAGTGCGCAAATCAGCACTTGAAGTACTACTGTGAGAGCAAATACAATTGGCAGTATGAGATGTCTTTGGATAGACACATTCCTGACTGTGTACATGCCGTGCACCGAATTGTCTAATGCCCAGGTTCGAGGTTGCGCGCACCATATTAGCAGCTACAGGAGAAAAGGCAAAATGACTTGACGTATTATATATACCAGAAGCTTCTTTCAGCCACTTTTCATTTCAAGAACATTTTGTGGATTCGCGTGATATTTGGTACCCGCCGGATACTCTTTTCTTGAGTATGAGAAATATAAAAAAATCCTCCCCAGCAGGGAATTGAACCCTGGTCTCCCGCGACCAATCAGATGACAGGCGGAAATACTAACCACTATACTACTGAGGATGTGTTATTATCCGTGAGTAGCATCATTTAGCCTGCAACGATGTATACTCTACATAGCGTTGGGTATCTCCATTGGGCTAGCGAGGGTGTTTCACTATGTCTTGGGGGTCGAGTAGCTACATAGGCATGTTACAGCTACAAGCCCAAGTTCCCTGCGATTAGTTGGCATTTTACCGCGGAGCACCCGTGCTAATCAGTTGTGTATGCGAATTCAGCAGTGCGGGGATAATGGACGATTTGTCGTCTATGTGTGTCAATATTTTCCGAGCTAGACAAGCCCTCTCTATGCTACTCGAGATGGACAGGGCCAGGTGGAACGAACTAAGGAAGCTGATACAGTGTGATCTTTACTTGGAGCTTTCTGTAACCTCCAGATGTTTACTATTCCCCAAGTCTCGTATTCCTCATGCCCCTAATATACCTACTAGTCTTTTACTACCTGTCATCTGTCTTATGTACATCCTCCCATCGCAAAGTTAATCGGCCCAGGGGGGGAAAGAACTCGTCTTTTTATACTCTTCCCAGGGGTGCCCCATCAACACGGTCTCAACCCTAACCACAGCTTCCACCCCTAACCGCAATCACACACTGCCCTACACCGCCTTAAATCGATATCAATTTGCCCCCTTTTTGCTGCAATAGGTATGAAACAAATTACTCACTCTGGTGTGGGCAGGCAGACCAGACGCAACAACGAAACAATGTCTGCAAAAACGAAGAAAAACAAAAAATGTCCCAACTGGGCTTTACCCTTACCTCAGTGCCCATGCGACTTCCAGCTTTGTCCCAATTTCCATGGTGATGTCCTTGACCGAGGCACGCATTCGCTGAAACTCCGGACACCATACTTTCGTCTTGCCACGCAGGCACCTCTTTCCGGCGGTGATGTTCTCTTTTCTCGCCTTCTGGCCTACATCTTCTAAGATCCAGAGGAGCCTGAAACTGATGTTGGGACAACCAACGATGATTCTCCACCACTTCCAGTCGGCAAAGAACTTTGGCTCCGAGTCTGAGTGTGTTTTCGATATCGTTATCTGAATACCGGTGGCGATTGCCTCGTTCTTGACTTTATCTACTGCTACGATTATTGCATTTACCGCACGGTAGTTAAACGACACGGGGATGTCAAGACTCAGGCCTGACTCCTGACTGATTTTTGGCCTCTTATTGTCAAAAAGGAAGGACGTCAGGTGGCTCGTGAATTCTTCACCCGCCGCGCGGCAGCCGCTAAGCGCGATCCAACTTAGCAACATCTGTTCTGTAAGAAATCCCAACACCGAGGGATTCTTTCCAGCCATCCGCAGGCTGTCGTGCCAGTGCTGAGTCAGAAACTCGTCTGCACCCATGGTAGACCGCAGAAATCGGGCTGCAGCTTCACGTACAATGCCACAAGTCGCTCTCCCACTACCGTGCAAAACATAAAAGTATCTCCAATCAAGTATCTTCTCTGTAGCGGGGCCTACAGAGCCTCCAGTCAGACAAGCTGACATCGTTTGCCGAAATCTAGGCCAAAAGTTAGTCGCCATCCATTAACCCTCACAAAGAAACCGTATCAAGAAAGGTGTACGTCAATAGATCATCAGAGTCCTTAAGCATATTGCCCTGTGCCTCCGCAAACTCAATTATAGTCGCTACTATCCGTCTCACTCGTGACCGCCAAAACTCTTCAAGAATATGCTCCAGTTTATCGGCATATAGTTCGTCTGCGGTCCTTTTAATCGCCGCGTCTTGTTCATCTTCAGATTCAGCTTCGTCATCTTCTACTTCATTGGAATTTTCGAGCTTGATAGTGAGTAACACATCCAACCAGTGTTCGCAAACGGTCAGATCGACCGGCCAGTCATCTGCAGATACGTAGGCCGGTCAGATAAGATGTCAATTTCTGACACCGGCGTTGGCATAGACCGGTGGCGGCTTCTTGGTGCATATTTGCAGAGCCAGAAGATATCTGCTATGGCATAATTATCTGTGATATCTAGCGTAACCATAGAGCCGGAGGATAACTACAGATACCCATGGATATTTGCGAATGTCTGAGGATAATTGGTTGCTATTGGTAAACTGTAGAAGTCTCTTGTGAGTTCTAGAGGTCTCTAGAAGTTGCCACTACACTTCTTCACGAGATATGACTCATATGATTTGTCATACACACTTGGTTGTCGCCACTCAGGTTATTGCCAGTGGCTACCCTGATTCTCTCTGTATATAAAGCCACCTGGGTGATGATCTGATAGCAGTGGTAGAGAGTTTGAAGTCATGGGAAAGGGCAAGCTTGGTGGAAATCGAGGAAGTTCGTCAGGTTGAGGCCCTACTGGAGAAGCCGGTGAATAAAGGGTAGGATCATGGGATCAGGAATGTGCTGTTTCTTCTTTATAATGATCTGTGTATTTACTCCCGTTAGCAATATATCTGCAGACAGGCCAGATTAAGGTCCATAGATTCATAGACCGGCCAGATCATAAATTTCAAAACCGCCCTTGGCATAGACCGGCCCGGTCGAAGCCCATATCTGACCGAACTGACCCGTTGAGAACACTGCATCCAACAAAAGCGGTATCTTCCCAGTGAGGTCCTCGATCTCTTCCTTGTCTTCGTCTTTGAACCGAATAGGAAGGTTGGCCTCATTAGCTTGCCACCACGTCTTCATTTCTTTCTGCTACCGGTTAGAAACAGTGAGAGTCGATGATACTTGAGAAACTTACCTTGGTCAACCCGCCATATAGGTGTATGTGTACCTCATTGGTTTGCCTATGCGTATCGATAACGCATGCATATAGTTTCCAGTCGAGCTGGACAATTTCAAGCGTTCAGCGGTGATAGTATCTAACAATGTTCTCACGTCTCTCTTGACTTCATTCGGAAATCTGTTTCTTGTCTCGTCTTGAGGATCCAACGCGTTTACCTGATCGATTATGAAAAGTAAACGGTGCTGAGAAGAAGCAGCATTGCAGGATCTCAGCAAGTCATCAGTGGTTTCACTGGCGGCAAAAAACCCCTGTATCTCCGTTTCTCCG
>WHVE01001412.1:0-12951 GCA_015178995.1 Trichophaea hybrida
AAGAATATCGACGCATGAGATATATCTCGATAATACAATGTGCCGAATGTTTTGAACAGTCTTTAGCCAAATCCTTGCACCCAAACCAAAGTCTATGGATTCCAAGACTGCCCACAACTGAGAAGCTGATTGAGAAGACTCGATACGGAAGTCGTATCAAGTCCATTGTTTCATGTGCTGGTCGATCCACATTTTGAGTTCTGGACACAAGATTGAGCATTGCTGAAAGTTATATGCACAATCGAATGGATGCCATGGGTTCCATTGATCCAGATATATACATGTTTGTTGTATATCCAGTAGTAACACAGTACGCCTGACCACCAGCCGCCTGTGCACCCACGACATCGCTGTGATATTGTGTTTCCATTGGATCAGGTGTATATGTCAGATCTGGCATCTGAGGATATATAGATTCAGTGTCGGAGGAATCATCATGTGGGCGGCACACCTGGTATACTGTCTACCGGCTCACCTTTGTATAAGATTATATATCCTGAATTGACTCAGGTGCACCTACTGACATTGAACCTAGCTGGTGCTGGACAATTCTAGCCGACTGGAGGAATAGTTCTGTCCGGCACAAGGCTTTCAGTCAGGGTACTGGGGTGCAACTGCTTGTTGGGAACTTCTGATCTGTTCTGGTGGGGTAATATGTTGTTGCAGATAAAACAAGTAATGCGATTTCGCCTGAATTGAGCCATGCTAGTAGAATAGATGGTGGTTATTTTACAGGGGGTTCACATGATGGGCACGAGAGTTTCTCTCACAGGAATTTCTTTGTGAGGCTGTCCAATTTCCGTTAGCGAATCAAATTTCAGCCGCACCACGAAGGTGCACCACCGAGAAGTGCACCACCTTGAGTGCGGGATATTAATCAACCTC
This sequence comes from Trichophaea hybrida, assembly GCA_015178995.1. Taxonomy (NCBI): domain Eukaryota; kingdom Fungi; phylum Ascomycota; class Pezizomycetes; order Pezizales; family Pyronemataceae; genus Trichophaea; species Trichophaea hybrida. Next base: position 886 of record WHVE01001412.1, read on the forward strand.
AACTTCTTTGCATTTTTCTTATCTCTGTTTTTCTTTCTAGAATCACCACAACTGAGCTGCTTTCCCACCAAGCATGCTGTATAATTATGCCCACCACCTTACTAGGCTTTGTGTACATATGCATATCTCTTGTGCTTGCGCATATATAACAAAGTTATCGTATAAACTACATCACCAGAGCACCTCCATCAACCACCCAAATAACACTTGGGCCTCGAGTATCATCATATAATATGGAGGTAAGAATTATACCTTACTGCTCACCATCAACAAGTTGATTGGTTCTTAGGATGTCTACCGTTCACCTGATCCCGTATTTTGGCCCATTTTTGATGCACCGGTGAATCCATTCTTCTGTGTAATGTTTGTATCAGGTATGCCATAGTAGAACTGATGGTAATTATTGCATATACGGACCACCAACAGAAAGCCAAGTGGTCATACGCATAAAATATATGAGGGAGATCTCATTACCACAGTCGCCATGCTGTCGTTGGCTGTTCCACTTCCGGCATGTTTTCCTATACCAACAATGTGAAGAATTACCGCCTTGGTGTGTGCCAATGAAACAAAGAAGTGTACCTGGGTTGGTTTTAGAAGTCTATGGAACAAAGTACGGCATGAGACTCAAAGATGTGAGATATATAATAAGCTCTTCTTTGAGCTGTTTCTTGTCATTTGCTAATTGCATAAAGTATCCCAAGAGTCTGGAGAAAAACATTCCAATTTTTTTATCTGTGCCCGAATCTTTATGTTCAATGTCATCTTCCGGATCGCCACTACAACCCAGAGGAGGATCTGCACATTGACTTCGGGATACTCAAAAATTCAACAATTATCAGCGGCAGCAGCCAACGTACAGTTACCCTACATACCAGAATCCAGGATCGCAGTATGTGATCACACCCAATTACAGCAGCAATCTGACCATGAGTCAGGCTCCGGATGGCAGTAACAACTCGTTGAACTTATGGCCTAACCCACAATATCATTCTCAAGAGCACCAACAGCACAACTCTCAAGGCGCACTGCTGTACCCTCAACAGCAGAACTCCCAAGGTATGCCACTGTTCCTTCCTCCCCAGCCAAACACACAAGGCATGCCGTATTACCCTCAATAGCAGAACACCCCAGGCACGCCATTTTTCATTCATCCCCAGCCAAACACCATTGGGCCACTGCGGTGCGTTAATCCCCAGCCTAACTCCCAGCCGCAAACCCGGGGCACTCAGCAGTATCTTCATCCCGAGATGAACTCCCAGCAACCTCAAGGCTCGCCAAATCCTCCTCATCAGGAGCCAGGATTCAAGCATTCCACAAAGGATCCTTATGCAAGCTCAACTCATCTTCAACCAGAGAAGACTCTTGGGGTGCAACTCACTAATTGCCCAATGAATCTCCCGCCACGATGGAATGGTCAGCGAAACACAGGCAGACGAACATCATCTCAACCACGCCCGAATCGCATTGCGCTGCCATTCGACGCGCTTCCACCTGAACCACAACCACCACGGAACACCTCTAGAAATCCAATTCCCGTACCACCCCTAACAACGAAGCGGTGTATAATGCCTCCCGCGGTTCAGTCAACTGTTATAGAAAAGATCGCCGAGCTGCCACCCCTTCCCGAAATATCGTTTGATGAGTATGACAATACTGGTGATGTTTTTGCGATGACTGATGAATTTCCTGCCCATGATGATACCAGGCCACCCAGTCTTAGAACTGCAGATTTCACGGACAAAAACCTTGCCACTCAAATAGGTCAGACGTCGACCACATTCAACAAATGGAAAAAATTATTCGTCGCCGGATTTGCCGAAAAAAAGCAAGAAATTTTTTTCCTGTTCAAACCAACTAAAACTGCAACGCCATGGAATAATGTATTGGGAGGCTGCTGTGACCAACTTCATTGAGATTTATGATCAATGGATGCCATTGGCCAATTTCGATACATTCGAGTGCACAAGACATCTGTGGGTCAATATGTTTTTGAAAAAGGTCACAAATGAGATCACATAAAACAGGGTCAGGAATGAAAACAAAAAGAGATCAGCGACGAATGATAGAACGGAGCGCCCAGTGAAAAAGACCAAGATGAATCTCCTGGTACTGGAGAACGCAAGCTTTACGGTAATAGTTAGTTGCATATCTCCTGATCACAACACAACCAGACAGAAGGCATTATCAGTGTCATATACCGATGTCCAGCTTTGGGAGGAGCTCCAGTCATTTATATGAAACAATGGTGGTCCGAAAGTGTCTGAAAAACCTTTCACTTTGACAGCATGGTTGAAGTGCACATTCAGTGATGATGTTTTGGAAAATGAATATTTGGGAAAGTACAAGAATGTAAAGGTTATCTGAGCCATGCTGTTTAATCAAATTTCGTATAATACATCTCTTTCAAATTCTGTTCAGCTCAAATATATTGTCAAGGTTTTCCTGATGGAGTTGCAGATGGCAGGGGAAGGTTCACAGCATGTGATTGGTTTGGTACATCAGCCAAGTCAATTGTCCGGTCCGGGCAAGCCCGGGACCCTCCAGAGGTTGCTGAGGTTGATTTTGAATGACCCACTGTGCAGACCCTCCAGGAGTCCTCCGGGACCGGCAAATGCATCCTCAGCACACACCCTTGTTCCCCTGGAGGCCTTGAAGCTGCCCCAGGAGATTCCTGTATCGAAAAAGTGAACTCTGTAGCCACCGCTGATGCCTCTAAGGGTGCTCCGGAAGATTCCTATATTGCAATCGTGTACTCCATAACCACTTCTGATGCCTCTATGGGTGCTCCTGGCGTTTCCCAAAGCGCAGCAAAGTTCTCCGTGGCTGCTTCTGAGCTCTCTGTAGAGCTCCAGTATGTTCCAGGATCACTCAGGAGCACCTGAATCTATTTCTTTATTTCCAGATGGAATCATGGTATGTCACCCATTTTCAGATGTGCCTATAGCATCGCATACATTTTTGGCATTCATCTACTGCAGGCTGCCGCTATCAACTAAAACAACATATATTTATACTGCGCCCCAGCAGCACTTCGACACGACCTTGACAAAAGAAACACAACCCCCGGGAATCACAACCCCCATGAAACACAACCCCCACGAAACAGACTCTGACTTGAACACAGCTGCCAGGTCCTCGGTTTCCTGCCCTGCTGCATCTATTGCTACATAACGGGTCAAGTGCTGGGCAGAGCTTGCAATTCTTGAGTCCATATAGCTGCCGATATGCTCAATGATAGCCGTCTGGCGACCAGGACCAATGGAATTCCAGTGTCTCCGGCATCTCTCGTACATGGCTATATCAAACGTTAGTAGCTGTTAATCATAGGATAGAGGGGGTACACAGACGGCTGAATATCTCCCTGCGGAAGTCCTGAGATGGTTCGCTCTTCGTTCCTTTCTTGGAGTTCCTCATGGCGCGGTTGAGTGCGGTCGTAGCCACACATATCAATTGGGGAGTTACTCGCTTGTCCCTGAATTTGTTGGGATGGTCTTGTCTGCCAAGGTAGGTGTTTGAATCAAAGAGGTGTGCAAAGATCAGCGCGGCGGGATCGCTTCTCAAAAACCACCCGACTTTCCTCGTACCGTTCAGGAGATTTTCATATTTCCCAATCCAAGAGTCATCATTCAGCAAAGCAGCAACCTGCTGTAGACATAGAAGCTTCTCTTCTATCTTCAACAAGAACAGTGAAGTCACCATAAGCATCGCAGTAGCGACTAGTCAACTCCGCATAGCACTGATTTTCCCCTGCAACTGTATTGCATTGAGCATCAGTATTATCAAACTTTGAAACTGGGCGAATACTTCGGAAACTGACAATTCCACGTGTCAGGGCATCGATGTACCCACAGGGTCCACTGGAGTGATCCCACACGTGTTGCATGCCGTTGAGTCCACCAACAGCTCTCTGTTGAACGGTCATGGCGTCAAGGGCTTCATCCTATGCTTAATCACAAATGTGCAATTCATCCTCTTGAGAGGCCGGCCGGGGTTTTCTGTATCCAGAACAGATTTCAAGAAGTCCTTTGCTAAATGGAAAGCGGCTTTGTTATGGAGTGGCACCTTGCTATCCATGTTGCTCTTAGTCCCTAACGCACCTTCAATAGGTGGAGGGGCAGCAAAAGAATCCCGACTCCTTGCAGGCCACCGTCTGGAATGGTTCACTCGAACAGGAACGTCGTATCTTGGCTAGGAGATCGAGGTGGAGTGCCTTGAGGTGATTGTGAGTGCTCCGACAACCGAGAACGGTCTGCATTGGACCTCCCAGGATTTGATTCACATTTATTTCCTTGGAGTCGGTCAGTCACCTGGACAGTCTCTGATCGATCCCTTTTCGGGTCTTTTGAGCCTGTGTTGCGACAACGTCTATTCTGTTCATGAGTTGACAGTAGCTCGTCATCATCATAGTCCGAACCGGTGGTGGAATAGTCGTCCTGCTCTTGGGGTTCATCATTGTCCTCTTCGACAATGTCCAGTTTATCGAGATGAACGAGGTCGGTACTCTCTTTTAAGTCTTGCGTGAATTGAAAGAGAGATAGTAAACTGAACTCGTCCAAAGTTGAAGGTGATTCGTGTCTTGTGTATTCTGACTCTAGGTCCGAGAAGGAATATAGTCATGAAATAGTAAAGAATAGAATCAAACGGAAGAATGTCGGAAGATGTTAAGCTTCAGGAGGATAGAGGGCAAACTGTAGTATTGCTATCTAATTGTATGTTGCGATATAGAAAAAACTATCTACAGAGGTGGGAAACCACCGTCTTTTATACATAAACCAGCGTTCGTTCAAAAGAAAGAAAAACTGATGGGCATCGCGTTGACTCTGAAAAAGGAGTCATTTCGTAGATGGTGTGGTAACTATGAGTCATAGTTACTATAGTGTGATCGATGGCGTAATCGATGGTATGATCGATGGCGTAATCGATGGTGTAATGTGAGTCATATACAACCCTGTAATTAATATAGAATACGAGTCTTTATGACTACGTAATATCTGTAATATAAAGAATACGAGCGCTATCTTTATGATAAGCGCTTGTGACACTGCGGCTTTTTGTCCGTTCTAAACTTATCTTTTAACATCCGAAAAACATGTAAAAGAAAATACAAACTTGACTAATCCTAGTCACGATCCCAATATTTCCAACACCCCTTCTCATTTTGTACAGAAAAATTTCTTACATAAATGTTCCAATATTTCTCGTGACAGTCCCTTTGTACATATATCCGCAATATTCTCACTAGACTGAACATATAACACTGTGATATTTCCAGCTTCAACTTGCTCTCGCGTGAAGTGATAGGCTATGTCGATGTGTTTTGATCGGTCGTTGATTTTAGGATTATTCGTAATGTCGATGGCAGCATTTGAGTCGCTCATAACTGCATTTGGAATATCGTGTTTTAACAACTCTTTGAGTCCTCGTTGTAACCAGAGGTGATGTTTCGTAGTCAAGGAAAGGGCCATATACTCAGCTTCACAGGTGGAAGTTGCGACGGACCGTTGCTTGCGAGAACGCCATGAGATTGTCGAGTCTCCAAGTTGAAATAGATATCCAGAAAAGCTTCGTCTTGAGTCGAGATCGTTTCCATATGATGCATCAGAATAAGCCGTAAGTTTGAGAGGTGATTTCCAGGGATAAAAGAGGGCTAACTCTTTGCTTCCTTGAAGGTATCGAAGAACTCTTTTGGCGGCGGCCATATGTGTAACGGAGGGATTTGTATTGAATTGAGAGAGATGGGTAATAGTGTATGCGAGGTCAGGTCTGGTCCCAGTAACTAGATACATGAGAGAACCGATGATTTGTTGATATGATTTCGTTGTTTTATCATCAGTTTGTTCAAGATTCCTTGTCAACCTATGATTTGGGTCGATAGGAGTTGAAACTGATTTACAATCGTTCAATCCAAATCTCTTCAGTATTTTCTCAATGAATGCTGTTTGGGAGAGAGTGATTCCAGCATCTGTAAATGTAATGTTGATTCCGAGCAGCCAATGTAGTAACCCCATGTCGTTAACTTTGAATTCACTTTTCAGTATTCCGATGGTTTGGTCTTTCAAGGCTCCGGTTTCTCCATACATAGTAATATCGTCCACATAAATAGCAATAAACAGATCTCCTGATTCGTGAACGAGAACACAGGGATCAAAAGCAGTGATAACAAAACCGTAGGGGATTAGGTACTCAACCAATCTATGGTACCATTCTCGAGGTGATTGTTTCAGTCCGTAGATACACTTTTTTAATTTGGCGACTTTTCCATCTATCCTGCTGCCTTCAGGTAGATGCATATAGATTTCTTCCTTTAATATGCCATAAAGGAATGCTGTCTTGACGTCGAGTTGATGAGGTTTCCACCCTTTGCAGGCGGCAATGGCTAACAGTAGTCTTAGGAATCGTAACGAACAACAGGTGAAAAGATTTCGTCGTAGTCAGGACCGTGAATTTGACTAAATCCTTTTGCAACTAGTCTAGCTTTGTATCGTTGAATTTCTCCTTTGGCGTCTGTTTTGATCTTGAATACCCAACGGCAATCAACAATCTTACGATTTGTTGGTTTGGGTACTACTTCCCACACATCATTGTCTTTAAGTGATTGAAGTTCTTCGTTGACTGCGACTTTCCATTCCGACCAGTCTGGTGAGGATTTGGCTTGTCGAAGCGTTTGAGGTTCTTCAACAACTATTGATGTGAGTAAGCTTTCTTCGGAGTCCAGGGAGAGAGATATTTCATCAGCATCGCGCATTGTTCTATCAAGAACTTGCTCGTTCTGAGTTTCTATTCTCCACCATTCTCTGGGAGGTCTAACTTGTCTTCCCGCTCTTGTGGTAACACCCGTAGTGGGGTGTTGTTGAGCAACATCGGTAACTTGTAGTTGTGATTGTTGCTCTGTGGAAGAGTTATCACCACCATGAAGTTGGTGGTGGTATTGCTCTTGAGGAGACGAGGGAGGAGGTTGAGTTTGACTTTCTTCTAGAGGTTCGGTAAAGAAATGGCTTTGTCGTTGAGGAGTGTGAATTGATTCATGATCTTCATCTAATTCGAATGTCCAGTAGTCTGGGCCTAGAAATCCTGATCGTTGTCCTTGATCATATTGTTGTACAACTAATCTCATAACGTCTTCATTGCCTTGATCGAATAACTTTCTGGTTTCTGAGGGATTCCGTTCCATCCATGCTATCCACATTTCATCGGAGGGGAATTTTTCATTGTCAGATCGGTGTTCAATTGAGGTTCGAGGTATTGATTTTAGTTTTGCATATGAGGATTTATCGTATGATGAGTCCCCTTCTATCTTTGACGGAGGGAAGAAGATATCATTGGTGACAAACGTGTGTTTGATTCAGGTAGGTGAACTCTGTAGTGATGGTCGTCGTTTGCGTATCCAGTGAGAATTGCTCTTTGTGCCCTTGGTTGAAGTTTTGTTCCCGCAAGTCGTTGCTGTTTAGGGATATGTATATAACATTCACTGCCAAAGGGTTTAAGATGCTTGATCGAGGGTTTATTACCGTGGAAGGCTTCATAAGGAGTTTGATCTTTAACTGCCGAATGAGGTTGTCGGTTCTTGAGGTATACTGAAGTTGAGACTGCTTCTGCCCAAAGTCTTTTGTCGTACGTAGGAGCGCTTTCAAGCATAGCTCGAAGTGATTCTCCTATTGTTCGATTGAGTCTTTCAGCCACGCCGTTTGATTCAGGAGAGTAAGGGGGAGTGAATTGATGAACTATCCCCTTCTGTCTTAGGTAATCTTTCAGTTCGTTTGAAACGTATTCTCCACCATTGTCGGTTCGAAAACTTTTGGGTGTTTTGGAACATTGAAGTTCTAGTTCAGCAACAAAATCTTTAAGAATTTGTGTAGTACTTGACTTCTTTTTCATGAACTTAACCCAGGCGTATCGAGTAGCATCATCAATTAAGGTGATGTAGTAGAGAGATCCTCCATAGGAGGAAACTGAAAATGGTCCTGACAGATCTGAATGAATTAAATCAAGCTTCTTTCGATTTTTATCGATAGTTGAAGGGCGAGGTGATTTGGTTAATTTGCTTTGGTACAAGAGTCGCAGTGAAAATCTTTAGGTTTTGCTGGTAGGTCGACATCGTACAACTTAGGATTTAAATTAGTATGTCCTAAAGCTTGATGCCAGAACTCGTAAGTAGCAAAAGCTGAATGATTCACTTCAGGTATTGAAAACAGTTGACCGTCAAACTTTGCTTCAAACATTGTTTTATCGTTTTTCATAACCGAAATATAATCTCCTTCTCCAACCTTTTTGTAATTGTTTCGTAACTTTCTCCAAGAAATAAGAGCTTTTCCCAATTGAGGAACATAAAGAACATCGCGAACGCAAAAAGTTGAAATCGATCCATTTTTAAGAACACAGTCCATCACAATATCTCCTTTTCCTTTGATCTCCATTTGTTGCTTTGAACTGGACTCTACAAGTCCGGAACATGTTTTGAAGTTTTGGAGTCTGTCTGGAAAAGGGGTCATGTGTGAGGTACAGGCCGTGTCGAAATAGAAGGATTTGATTCTTACTTGTTGAGTTTCGGTAGTGACGTTTGCTTCTTCTTTCTTGCTTGTATCTTTGGTTTCCTTCTTCTTTTCCTCATTATGTTTTTTGAGGCGGAAACAATCATTCCAAGTATGACCAGTGGATTTTCCGGGGTTATGTTTTGCACACCAGGTACAATCCTTAACTTCAGATTTCTTTTCGGTCTTCTTGTTTTTCTTGTTTTTTCCATTTTTTGAATGTTGAACTGTTGTTAAGGCAGTTTCGGAGGAACCAGTGATTGTAGGAGACATGTCGATGAGTCTTTTCTTTACATCGGCAAAAGTTAAGTCGTCCTTTGTTGTGAGATTGTCGACAACATTTTGATGATGTTGTACAAGGAATCCGAGGAGAAAGTCTCTCTTTGCTTTGTCTTCGTCGAGAAAGGCGGCAAAATTCTTGCGATAGGTATCTTTTGATGCTCTTGCAAGTTTTTGTAGATTGCGCCATTCTGTTTCGAACTTGGTGATAAAGTCGGAGAGTGAGGAGGAGGTTGTATAGGAGGAGGAGAGGGAGGTAAAGGTTGTGATTTGATAGACAAATGCGTAAGCAGTGTCTCGGTAATATTCGGTGCGCAGCCATGTCCACATCGTATGGGGTGATCCAAGTTCGACAATTTTTTCGAGAATGTCGCTGGAAACCACTTGGATGAAAATGGTCTGTGCTTGGTAGCATAGATGATCGTATGCTGCTACTTCCTTTCTATCGGTATCGTCTGCAGGTGTTAATCCTTCCACCACTACTTCATAACACTTCATCCCTTTAAGAATGATAACCATGGTCGCTGCCCACACATTATAATTGGATTGTCCTTCAAGTACTTTGATGTTGTCAAGTTTTACACTGGCAGGTTTGTCGATGACGTCTGCTTTGATTCTTGATGAAAAACTAAACTCAGGTTGCTTGCCGGATGCTTCTCCAGATGCGGGCATGACGGGCGATTGAGGTAAAGGGAGGTGTGTCGAAGGTGGTATTGGAATTTGTGAATAGCCTGCTGAGGCCGCGAAGATATTGGGAGGTAGCTGTGGGTACTCTTCTTCGGAATCGCTCATCTACCACCCGTTTTCAAGGTGTCTCTGAGCAATGACGTAAGTGAGATGATGATGTCGAAGATGCACAAACACTGTTGGTATTTCAGGTGTGAATTCTTCGAAAGTGTCGAACCAGAATTCTACGTATCCGTCTTCGTCTGTTCCTAATATGGAATTGTGAAGGATCGTAGGAGGGTAGGATACTGGTGTCAAGGGTTCGAATCCCCAAGTATATCTAACTTCGAAATCCGAGTCGGAACAGTAACAGTAGAGTCCGTCGCAGTTGTTACAGACGATGTAGGCTCTTGACATTTAGCTGACCGGGCTCATAACCTATCGAGATGAACGAGGTCGGTACTCTCTTTAAGTCTTGCGTGAATGAAAGAGAGATAGTAAACTGAACTCGTCCAAAGTTGAAGGTGATTCGTGTCTTGTGTATTCTGACTCTAGGTCCGAGAAGGAATATAGTCATGAAATAGTAAAGAATAGAATCAAACGGAAGAATGTCGGAAGATGTTAAGCTTCAGGAGGATAGAGGGCAAACTGTAGTATTGCTATCTAATTGTATGTTGCGATATAGAAAAACTATCTACAGAGGTGGGAAACCACCGTCTTTTATACATAAACCAGCGTTCGTTCAAAAAGAAAGAAAAACTGATGGGCATCGCGTTGACTCTGAAAAAGGAGTCATTTCGTAGATGGTGTGGTAACTATGAGTCATAGTTACTATAGTGTGATCGATGGCGTAATCGATGGTATGATCGATGGCGTAATCGATGGTGTAATGTGAGTCATATACAACCCTGTAATTAATATAGAATACGAGTCTTTATGACTACGTAATATCTGTAATATAAAGAATACGAGCGCTATCTTTATGATAAGCGCTTGTGACACTGCGGCTTTTTGTCCGTTCTAAACTTATCTTTTAACATCCGAAAAACATGTAAAAGAAAATACAAACTTGACTAATCCTAGTCACGATCCCAATATTTCCAACACAGTTCATTCTGGTGGCCCTGAAGGTTAGCTTGATACAAATTAGGGATTCATCTGGCCGTACTTGTCTGGGAACGCGTAGTGAACATTTCGATTGGCCGTCCTTGCTGAGCGCTCAAAATCCCAATCTTAGGAAGCGGTAAAGTTAGGACGTTGCGAGGCCATAAGTGATGAGAATATAACCAAATTTGATTTGAGAAGAAGCGGTCCAAATGAAGCTGAGATGCACCTGGAGAACCACTTTGTTCTTATAGGAAACTGAAGGTGACACAGTGGTTCACATCGAAGGGACAATCGGTTCATTTCCACTGAAGTTGAGGAGCACATGAGCTGCTGATCTGTACAATTAGTTGAGGATTCAGTTAGTGAGACGAATGGGTATTCGGGCTTCAGGACTGCGTACCATTGTGAGGTGGCTAGATTCAGACTCAGACGTGGTTGAGGTAGATGCAAAAGCCCATGCTTTGCATAAGAGTTTTCGGGAGTGCATGAGCTGCTGATATCTGCTATGTAGCCTTGTGATCATAGCCGACAAACCAGACGGATAGGTTGGATACACGAGAGCTACCGGTGTTCATACGATTGGGATATTGGTTCTTCGCATTCCGTTTTGGCTTCAACATTGCTTCAGGAAATCTCTGCCCTCAATGGTCATCAAATGTGCCCAATACCCTGCCATAAAAGTAGCTGCACTCGAATGATTGATGCCTGCGTTTTTGTTTTCATTGGACGTTGAGCACTGTGTTGCGTGGTGCCATGCTCAGTAGCTCAACATGTTCGAGCTCGAGCAGCACACACTCGGCAGGCACAGTTCGACTAACCACAGCTCTACTAGGTGAACTGGAATGAATCATCTTGGTTAACGGTCGATAGTGGCCTCTATCAATCTGCAGGAAGTGCTGCTTTAGGATCCCGCTGTCGCTGGAATCGTGCTGGGCCAAGTCGCATTCAGTGTCGTGCAACAGCATCGACATCCAAGATGCACCCCATGGGCAGTTTCCGTTGCTCAAAATTGGGAACCCGCAGGGATCGAACATATGCAGCACTGCACCACAGCCATATGCAATCTCTAGCTGAATGCACATAGTATCTTCTGAATGTATTTATTTATTGATTCATCATATAGCATACATCCGGCAGGCTATGGCCGGTGAGGTACAAACAAATAACCTTGAACACGAACAATAAATGAAATCGAACAAAGGAAAAACGAAAAACCCCTGGCTTGGTAGCAACGCTCCGCAGTCTCCTATCACCCCTGCCTATTTAAAAAGAAATTTCCAATAAATCATAGCAGTTTGGAACACACTTCATACAATAATAAAATATCTGTAAGTCTCATTCGGCTTGGTCATGCATTAATGCGGGTTCTCCCCTGGAGTTTACCCTCCTGCTCCCTTCCCCATTCAAATTTCATCCTCCTCTCAACTGTCTGCTTTTCCTTCGTTTTTATCATCATCCTCCCCATCATCCCCTCCACTCACAA
>WHVE01001413.1:0-12945 GCA_015178995.1 Trichophaea hybrida
AATTAAAAGTCGAATTATCACTGGGAAGCGCAAGGCGGTGCCACCTACAACTGATCAGCAATCTAGTTGGCATTCCAAACAGCGAAAAGCAGGACACAACGCCCTGAATCGATCGAGGAACCCAAAAACCGTACAGTAACTGCTTCATCAACCGACATACCTGCCGCCAATATTAGTGACCTTCCGATCCATTGTTCAACAACTGTCCAGCAACCTAACTCGTCACCAGTGGCACCGACACAACACTGCTCATCAGCAGTGCCGCCCCTCCAATCCGTTTATCATCAATAATGGAGATAGTGTCCAGCCCATTACGCCACAGAGCTGATGAACCAGACAAATACCCACGCCAATGTGTAAAATTGTCATAACCTTTGCACAAGGCTGTCATCAAGAATTCTGAAGTCCCCAAAACCTCTCGCAGCGTAATGGCAATTACTGACAAAAAGTACCGGGCAATACTCAAACATTCAACACGAACAATTGAGTCTCGTATTGTGCAGGGGAAACCATTCTTGACCAAGGAAGAAATAGCTTTGGTAATTGCGTTTACAACTCAGAGAATTGCCCGTACTACGAAAAATCATAGCAAGGAAGTTAATTGTTCATGGAAGGATGCGGAAGAGGTGTACAGTTTCGAGGTTTCGTGGTATGCACACGAGAGGAAGGCCACCACATATGTACATGACATTAACGATTTTCTGCATCGCTGACTCAACTCTACAAATGGATAAATCGTTCCTCAACTCCATCCGATCATCAATAATTGGCAAAACAAGGGACATAGTTGGATCGCTTTACAACCTCGACGGTTGTTCCGGCGACGCTGACAAATTCTCCATCGTTCAGCATCACCTGAATGATGACCAGTTCATTTGGAGACATCAGGATCATAAGAAGTCATATGATGTGCGTTATCGGCATGCTTCCTATATATCAATTGTCGAAATTGACATGACAATTCAGAACGTTCCTTTGGCATTCTGTGCCGAAGAGAGACCTCATTGGCTTCATCATCTTTTTTTTGAACGAATCCGCAAAAGGGGAGTGCTGGCCTGCGGCCATCACAATTTGATTTGTGAGACCATCATGCCAATTCTCATAGTGCTCTCAGCAACTGCAATGGAGTGGGCACTAGAAGAGAATGTAAGGACCGAGGGCAAGACTTCTAACAGACACATGAAGCCATCTCCACAGTGTCCATTCTCCCACGAACACGTCATTCGTAAGTTTAAGTGGTTCCGTCTATTTCTGTCGGTTATACTGACAACTCAAGCATTATATATCCGGCATATGCGGCGCTGGAATGGCTTGCTCCAACAGTATCGCGACCGAGTGAAGATTGGGATCAAGAATCAGTTGTACCGCCTGATCGTTGGGAAGCCAAATCAGCCAGTTGCTCCTGAACTGGCAGTCCCTGCTCAGAACCATCCAGCCATCAATCGTTATCTCGAGGATGGCACCAAGGTTCAGGAGGAGCCAATTTACCAACATCCTCCTGACATACCCGTTGCGAATGACTTTTGCCATGTTGAAGATGGACTGGGCACCAAGGAACATTGTCTCGACCACGAGCATGATGGTGACAACCAATTCCATGATTGCTAACCATGTGATCAATTTCGTGACTCGGATTCTCATATCCAGTATCGTCAAATAGCATGGGAATATCAGGGCAATTGTGGATGTTGGCCGCCCTATCATCCATTAGTAGATGACTCGGATGACGATGGTCAGCCGCTTCGAGATGCATAATGCCAGGTTAGGGTGCAGTTAGTGGTGGAAAAGAGCGATGAGGCGGAGGAGGAGGTAGAGGAGGCACAGGGGGCAGAGGATGAGGGTGACGAGAGAGATGGTGTGAATGGCTATGAGCAGGAACAGAATTACAATGCAGAAAATTATTATGGTAACTCTTAATGTTGTTGTGAGGCATAGATAGTGCAATTGAACCATATATAATTCAAATCTGGTGTAATGACCATGTCAATGCTGAAGAATTCAACTGCAATTGGAGGCGACGATACAAAAGTTGACAATGATTAAATGCAGCATCAGTTAGAAGAGACTGACGTGAAGTGCGATGTATGTTGAGCAATGAACAGAGTTGCAATGTCGATTGCCATCGTTTTACGGTATGAGACATAGAGATGAGAAATAGCAATGATGGCGGAGTATGTATGATGCGACATACGAAGTTGCACAGTCGATCAAGCCGATTGGATAGTAAGTTACGTAGCGCAAAGGCGTCGGATTGTAATGTGTAAATACTTACTCGATATTAATTGGCGATTGCCATAAGCGTGCGATTTAATTGGGATGGCAATTTGACGAGTTGCCGCTGCAACCGGGCCTTCAGTTGTAAGCACTAAGCTGATCACACTCACCTAGTTAAGGGCGAAGTTGAGTTGGGAGCGTTGGGAGCGTTAGGAGCCTGGGTACGCACCGAACGCAACTCGGATATTTTGCTGATGCATTTGATACAGTGACCACATTGGCGCGCCTGTGAGACAAGAATAGACGCGCCCACCTTTGTGGGCATATTCATCAACAATAGTGTCCACCTAAATCGTGTGCCACAACTGGTTGTATCCAACCATGATGTTCGTTAAACAGCAGCGTACTGGAGGGAAGTTGCGAGTAGTCTGCAGACAAAGATGCTCAATTCTACAGTGTTCCATCCAGCGAGGGATAGACTCCCTGAGATCTCAAACAGGACGGTCATGCATAATTTACGTAGCTTCACCATTCATCTTCCAACAAATTGGGATGATTACCATTTTCGGGCGACGTTTGCTTACATTTTCTCTGTACATCGTTTAACAAAGCAGGCCGCTGTTGAACATGCCCTGTGTTTTACGCTGCCTTTGCCGTTGGACTTAATTGCAGACCTCCAATGGCAGCAGACCAATGAATCAGCAGGATCCTTACAAGGCCATGAAGTCGTCGAATGATCGCAGTGTATTTTGGGAGTAGCCAGTAAGAAACTCTGTGATGCTCAGGATGAACAGACGGCTGAGCCTGATATTTCGCGATGCCCAATTCACCCCGCAATCACTGCCGGTATGAAAGTATGTTTTGATACAAAGGATCTGCCACTCACATGTGCCAACGTCATCCCTATGCGCCGCAATCTGGTACATCGGTACATTGAACCATACAAGATCTTTCCAATCTGCAGAATGTCTGTCAAACCAATTCTTCCAGATGACATGGCGGTACACGATACTGTTAATGTCAGCAGGCTCTAGGTTGACTGCTTGGACAACCCTAGGGCTGGTTGGCATCCACACCTCCTCTGGAAGGAACATGTGGTGGGGACAGATGTTATGTTGCTGAATCGATCGCATATCACCGGGCAAGAACCGATGCACCTGGTTGGGTATATGAGGTGATTTGGGAAGGATGGGACAAGAAGAATAACACATGGTAGTCTGAGGAGAATATGGCAAAAGCAAAAGAGACGGTGTAGCAGTATTGGAAGGCAATCGACAGGTGTTCAAAGGGGAAAAGGAAAGCGGGATTGAAGAAGGCGTGAGATACAAGTTTCATTTTCTGTCTGGAGATAAAATTTGGTTTTTGTATTTGCTTGTTTGTTTGTTTGGTTCTCGGTTGTGGTGGCGAGGCAGAAACTTGCATTGGTTGCCTTAGGTTTGGCTGGTGGAGAGACATCACGGATACATATTTGTTGACGATCAGGGTGTGATGTTTGTTCGAGAGGTTTCTCAAAGATGCTTGGACAGGGTTGCCATGCAGGTTCTCATGTTTGGGGGCGGCAGTGAGGGTCGCTCCCGCAGTTAGGTTTAGTGCCTCTTCGGCTGAATCACCAATATCATTCACATCTAAACGTAAGCAAGGTTCCACTTACCGACATGTGCATTTGATATGCTGGCGCATCCGTTGGCCCAAACCCAGTTGCGGGCGTAGGAATATGGCAGATCATATGTGTATTGAACAGATGAGACAATGATATGATTGCAACAGATATGATTATGTCTAACTTTCTCACATACCAATGCAATCTGCCCAAGTAATCAACCATCTGTGGTTTCTCTGCAGCGCCAATACCCACATTCATCATCTCTCGTTTTTCATTGCTTCCGTCTTATCGATGACAGTTGTTTGCAGTTCCGCCCGGGATAATTTCATGCCCTTGTCGATGCCCTGTGGTGGAATGTTGAAAATAGAGATCATCTAAATCTCATGTGAGTAGATGGATGGATTATAATGCAATCAGAGATCAAAACAGGCTAAATAGAATGCGGTATACAAGCTGAAGATAACTGATGTGCATGAGCCATAACAATATATATACCCACATGTATGGGAAGAAGTAGCTTTATATATATGTATAATGGTGTAAATAGAAAGTGCCTATGAAAAACAACAATCATTTACAATTGTAACAGGTTATGAAGCTGGCTCTGTCACTCTGAACTATGCTCACTCTGAATCTATCATCAGAAAAGCCCTTGCCTCAAATACACTACTGCACCTGGCTGCAGACCCACAACAAATCCAAAAACATTATGAACACACCTCAAAAAAATAATCAACACCAATACCAACGCTTTTTCATCTGAATGTGCAAAGTCTACAAACTGAGACCTCTATCAAAGTAAATATAAGCGAGCCATCATACCGACACTCAGGAACTACAACTCATACAGTAAGCCTTGAAAATTCATCTAAACTCTATTGCTACTTGGCGTATCATCAATGGCATCAATGTAGCACCTGCTGGCAATACATATTGCAGTTACATACTGCACTGATATTTGAAAACAAAACTGGTCGGCGGTGTCTCTAATGACTGTTATACTTCACTGAAGTCATGCAATCTAAGGAAGGAATTCTAAATTGGCAGACAATATGGAATATGTTCCAAGTGTGGCCCAGTTGTACATAGTGAGCATCAGTAATCATATAAATATCAATGAAAGGTAATCACAATCATTTGGCAAAAAATACAGGATAGTGAATTGCAAGAATCACAGACAGGTTGTTGAGTGAGGAAACATATTTTGAGGAAAAAGAAACGTAATCTAGACAGCCATTGAATGTAATGATAAGTGGCAAATCATTCAATAAGTGGCAGGGGAAGTGATAGCAACAGTTCCAATTTACAGGTCCGGGTCGGTTCCAGTTCTAGATCCGTTCCAAACCCGAACCGGCAATCATATCCGGTTCCAAACCGGGAACCGAGGTGAACAGTTGGGTTCTGGAACCGCCAACCAACCCAACCGCCCAATTACAAACGCTTCCGACCCAGAACTGAACTGAACCCACCTGGTTTTGCTGGGTTTCCTATCAAAAATTATCGCTCCAATTAGGTATCTGAGTTCTGATTGAATCACAATATGTCATATTAGTAGATAATGCAACTTTGGACGCTCTATCACCTCGCGGTCTTCTAGTTCCGATAAGATCAGTATTCGTTGAGTTGCTGCGAAAAACAGTTGATTTTGGCCGTATTTTCGGCTTGATATCCGAACGACTGAATGAATACTAATTATTTCGGCAATCGAAGACCAGGTGCTAAAAGAGCGTCAAAAATTGTATAATCTACATATATAACATGTTGCGTTCTAATCAGAACTCAAATACTTAATTGGAAAAGCAAAGCTGTGATTATTGGGGCCGATGAAAAATGAGGCTCTGATGCAGGTAAAACCTGCCAAATCACAGTGGGTTTTGGTTCGGTTACAGGTTCGAACCACGCGTGATTGGGTGGTTCGGGTGCTTGGCGGATCCGTAACCAGACCCGGGGCTCCGGTCCATGTTTGGAACCGCTTGTTGCTTGGGCGCTTTGGTTCCTTGATCGTTCCAGAACAGACATAGGAGCACAGTTCCGGTTCCAACCTGGACCGCAGCTGGGTAACCCGGAACCGTTGCTAACTCTAACCAGGAGTACAGCTGTTGTAAAGCAGGTGCACAGAGATTTGTTAAGGATCAATATAAATTGAATGAGTAAGTCAAGGTGACAACAGTTGCGATTATGATATGAAAGGAGCAGGACTTGGTGGTTGATTGATTTGCTCTTCACTTGTTCTGTAGTCAACAAAATAATCAATAGTTGGGCAGCAACCACAATTCACTTCCATGATTCCAGATTTCGAGTCTCATGTCCTGTTGTGGTACTTGCATCCTTATCTTCAGTATTGTTTCATGACCCCTAGAACGGAGAGCCTTCAAATATTGGCGGAACATCAGCAACACATTCGAGTTCTGGTTGGTATCTATTTCGGCTCTCAAACCTCCCAATACTCCCAAAACAACTGTGCCCTTACCCAAGTGATTGCTATTAGCTAAGTGCTGACATCTGCAGTGCCGGTTGCTGTATCAACTGATCACATACTGTCCGAATTAGACGACTTTCTGATGATCACTGTGCATGGCAATCATATACATAATTATGCATAGGATTAGAATACCTTTGCACTTCCTATCTTACTATGCAATCTGCTTGATTGACGGTGCAACTTCAGACATTCCTCTATACACACTGCACCAACATCACCATATCTCATCTCTATGTCATATACTATACAATGTCAGCCATTCATATGGCAACGCTGTTTATTACTCAATATGCAATATACATGATGTTAGGTACTTTTAACCAAATCTGGATTTGATGAGCATCAACGTGTGTATTGCTGCCTCCAAATACAGTGGTATTCTCGAGAATTGACATGTTCTTCTTAGATTTGAATCATATATTGATCAATTGCACATTCTATACCACAAAACAATCTTATGAGTTGCTATAACAAGTTTCTACATTGTAATTGTGTTACTGCTCATAGCTATTAACACTATCCGTCTCCGCACCTTTGCCCTCTATTGCCTCTGTATCCTCTGCCTCCTCCTCCACTTTATTACTCTTCTCTACATCATACTCCTTCTTCATCTGCTATTGTTAATTTGGCAGCAGCTCACAATTGGCATCCCAGGTGTATTCTATTGTATGATAGCACAGCTGACTTATACAATTGCCTTGGGATGCCCCTGTTATTGTTCAATGCTTGAAATGAGGATTCCAGTCACAAATTTCATTAGATTGTTAGCAATCTTGAGCTAGGTTGTGACCCTCATGTTTCCTGTTGAGAAAATTTTCCTTGATGTTCAGACCATGTTCAATGTAGCAAAAGTCATTTGCAGTGGGTAGGTCAGAAAGATGGCATTGAATTAGTTCCTCCTACATCTTGGTATTATTGTTGCACAAACGATTCATATTGGCAAGGTTGTGAACGGCACTTGCTGTGGCAGACCAATCATCTGAATTGGCTGGCCAACCATCCAGAGATTTCACTGATCCTTGATCCCAATCTTCACTTGGTCATGGTACTTTCAAAACTATCCATTCCAGTGTACCATATGCCTGATGGATATTGCTTGAATAATTAGTACAATATATATAGTTGATTGAGAAATTTTAACTTTCACATGACCTGCTTCTGGGAGAATTGAAGTAGCAGGGATGACTTTATATGTCTGTCAGGAGTCTTACCCTGAGTCATTATATACTCTTTTAGTACCCACTGAAATAAAATTGCTGAAAGTTTGACAAACATTTGGGAAATTGTCGCATATATTCAAATATACAAGCCGCTATGTCATTCTTCACAAATCTATATTCGTTCAAAAACACCATCATGAACAAAATATCATATTACTTCAGCATGGAATGTTGATGTAATAGCGGGATCTTTGCTCCAGGTTTACCCGGTCAAAGTAGTATCTGTACTTAATCAGGACTGCTTGGGAAGGTAGATTAGAAGGTTCGCTCGGGATGTGAAATCATTGAAACATTCTGAACAAAAAGAAGTAGCTTTCCAATGCATATATTGTTAAGGCTTGTTCTCCTCACTGAGAAGGTTGATGCCTTGCTACCCTCGAAGAACCCAAGGTCTTTATACCTTCGTCTTCGCATTCCAACAAATACTTCTATCTACGCGTTTCTCTACAGCTGCAGCACCGTAACCACCTTCGAACCAATGCCCGCCCCATCGCAACTACCGTGACCTCCATCTTCCAATCCTCTATCGTCTTTATCGTCATTAGATTATAATCAGACCATTGGTATCCTTTATGACATCAAGCTTGCGGATTTGTGCTTCCGGACAAGTGGCATCCTTGCGATCTGATGACCTCAAGACGAATAGGCCTCTTCTGATAGGGAGCGTCTTCACTGTTCGGAGTCGGCACATATTCTTAGGTCTCCGGCAGTTGTCGGCTGTTGGCTGGCGCCATTCAGCTGGTTGCCGGCTATGCGTTTGTTGTCGGCGATTGTCAGCTTCTTTGGCCGATGCCATTCGGCTGTTTGTCGGCTGTCCATTTGTCGTCAGCGATTCGCAGTGGATGCAACCGCGACCATTAACTTGTCGTCGTTGCTTATCGATGGTGTGGGTGTTTGTTTGCTAGCAATCCCAATAGATTGTATCTGGTATCCAAGACAAGTGATTGCCGATAACATCTATTGAGGGAAATCGCGGGTGATCGTACAGGACCCCGCTGTCAACATGCTAGGTGTAACACTACCCCCTCTCTTAGAGATTTCGTATCTGAACGACCATACTCAATACCAATCTGCCCTTCGTTGCCTTTTGCGAAACATCTTTCAGCACGCTGAAGTGAATTATTCGAAATCCTCAACATAGTGAACCCGCACAGACCTTTTCACTTCGACCATTGCTCTGGGACATGCAAGCAAAATCGACCAATCAGTTCGCTTACGTCCAGATGAGACATATGGCAGCAAGCAGAATTGATCAATCAGGTTGTGTCCATCTAAAATACTTTTGCTTTCTTGTTCATTCTTTGATTTGGAAAATTTTGACCCCGTGTGCCCAAAACCAAATCCATCTTTATCTCTTGATCCATCTTTCTCTTGATCTGGAAAATCCTGGCCTCATGTGCCCTTAAAACCAAATCCTTCGTCCAGTGTCGTGCTAGCCGTTAAAAACCCTTCATGGGGAAACGGTACTAGCTCAACCGTTTCTTTAATTCTGTTATCCAGCGCGGCCTGACGATTCCGTCTATGATACTCCTTCAACAGTCTCTTGTCATCGATGTTCTCATAAGGTTCCTCAGTCCAATCTGCTTCATCCGGATATCCCTTCCACCTGACCAGATTCAAAACTTGTTTCCGTTCCTTGCTATACTGGCTGCCCATGATCTCTTCGACTTCGTAACCCGTTTGCTACTCATAGACATTCACCTCATACCCAAGCGCATTTGCTTCGTTAGCCAGTGCTGGTACCGGTCCAACAGGATTGTTGGCGAGTCGATAGGGTTCGATGAGCAATACATGGAAGTCATTATGAATATGCGATCGAGTCGTTGACTCAAGCTTCATAGCGGTGGGCGAGACCACCATCGAGACCTTGAAGGGTCCATGAAACTTCGCATCTAGTTTCCTATTTGGTCTTCGAGTTTTGAGGTTCTTCCCATTGAGCTTATCTTGATCCCCAACCGAATACTTGGGAGGTATCTTAGAATGCCTATCATGGTACTTCCCCATTGTCTCCCGTGCTTGCTCTAAGCCTTTACGGTGGAGTGCATGCACGCTAGTCATCCAGTGAAGGTAGTTCCTAGATGCCGGATTCTTCGCTTCTGCTTCGATGTGCCAATATGTTCGAGGATGCAACCCATTGTTTGAAAAGAACGGTGACATTCCCGTAGCAGTAGTGAGAGAGTTATTATGAGCATTCTCTGTCATTGGTAACATCTCGGACCAGTTATCCTGCTCATAATTGCAGTAATTCCGCAAATAATATTTCAGCGTGTGATTGACTCTTTCCGTTTGCCCGTCTGTTTGAGGGTGGAATGGTGAAGACATCTTTAACCTGATATCAAGTGCTTCGACCAACGAGGACCAAAACGAGGAGGTGAACCTAGAAACCCGACCTGGAACTATGTTCAATCGTAGACCATGAAATCTCCATACTTATTTCAAAAAGATTTTGACCAGGTCTGTAGCTCTCTTCTCTCTATCTTGAAATGGAATTAAGTGAGCCATTTTGGTGAATCGGTCGACGATTACCCATACCGATGAGCATCCATCTGAAACCAATAATTCGATGATAAAGTCCATGGAAATCCAGTCCCATGGGCGGTACGCCCATTCGAGTGGGTGTAGGAGTCCGTAGCAAGCACGGCGAGCTGCATTATTTCTTTGGCACTCAGGCCATGAGCGACCATAATCTTCGATGAAATTCTCCATTTCATTCCAAAAGAAGTTTCGAGTGACCAGTTCGATTGCCTTATGCTGCCCCATGTGTCCAGCCACCTTCGAATCGTGTGCCGCTTCCAATATCTGTTTCTTCAACTGCAGATCATGCGGGATCCACATTCTGCCTTTACAATGAAGGGCTTCATCTTCGAACGAGATGTCTGGGCTTGGGTTTCCTTCATTAGCTCAGAGAAAAACTTCTTGCCATGCAGTATGGTTATCAGCAGCGCTGACCACTGCTTCTCACAGCCATGAATTGAACTTGACTACGGTCATTGCTCGCAACTTTGCAGAAGATATTGCAATCAGTTCGCCTCGTAACCTCATCGCTGTTAATTGTACTGTTTCTCTTTCCAAAATTTCCAACTAATCAGGTCATTCGTTGTCTTTGGCACTGCCTCCCCCTTTTCTAGGGCGGTACTCAGAACGCCAGGATAATTTATCCGGTTTCCCATTTGCACTACCAGGTCGGTAGAATATTTTAAAATCATATCCTGCCAACTCTTGAGCCCAGTGGGCGGGTCACTGATTCAAGATCTTCGTAGGTGTAAAATATTCGAGATTCTTGTAATCCGTGAACACACTGATTGGGTGAGCTGCACCTTTGAAATATCGTCCCCATTCTTTGAACCCGGATACTATGGGCAGCATCCATTTGTCATGGATTTCGCAGTTGATCCCGGCTTTATCCATCTCTCGAGAGTGGTAGGCATTAGGGTGCAATCATCGATCAATGACTTGGGAGAGTACTGCGCTGATTGCAAAATGAGTTGCATCTGTTTCAAACACAACGGGCCAAAAAGGCTCGAAATGTCCCAAAATGGGTGCCTCGGTAAAGTACTTCTTTACCATATTGAATGCTATTTGATTTCGCGGATTTGCTTTCCAATCGCACATTTCGTTTGTTTTTGTTTTCTTGGATGACTCCGTTAGAGGATGCCATGTCTCTGAAAATCATTCGATTAAGCGTCGATAGATGTTGGCGAATCCGAGGAAGGACTGGAGGGCCTTGACAGACACCAGAATCTCCCATTTCAAAACAGTATTGATCTTCTCTTTGGATATGCTGACACCTTCTCCTGATATGAGCTACCCGAGGAACTCAACTTGCTTCTGGTGCAATTCGCACTTATCGGATGCAATAGCCAAGTTGTTTTCCTGTAATCGACAAACGAATTCCCTAGTCAATCGCACATGCACTGCTTCGTTCTCCGTATACATGAGAAAATCATCTATATAGACTACTACTCCACGATCGATTAGATCTCGCAGGATCTCATTCATCATATCTTGGAATGTAGCTGGCGCGTTCGCCAATCCGAAGGGCATAACTAGGTATTCATTATGTCCATATCTCATACGAAATGTTGTTTTCCATTCATCCCCAGGTTAAATTCCAACAAGGTTGTAGCCTGTCTTCAAATCAATTTTGGTGAAAATCCTCGATCCAGCAACCATGTGACTATGTTTGTTCATAAGTGGCAATTGATATCGGTTTATAATCGTCACACTATTTGGACGTGAGTGATCCACGCATAATTGTAAGCCTCTTCCGTGTGGCTTTGTAACGCAGAGTATTGGTGCACCCACAGGTTACTTGCTAGGACGGATCTTTCCAGAATCAAGCATTTCCTTCAGATATCCGTTAAGGACCGAAAGTTCCTTCACTGAGAGTGCGTATATGGGGCCCCATGGAGGTTGCTCTGCATCTTTCAAGTCAATGGCATGATCATAGGATCGATGAGGCGGAAGAGCATCTGCAGTTTCTCCGTTGTATAACATTTCGAAGTCTCTGTATTGCCATGGAATTCGCTCTACCCAATGAATCTCAATTACATGTACCGCATTAACGTGCATTGAACGAATAACTCCGATCCATCGAGGGTCTGTTCCAAACTTCAGAATGGAATCGTCATATTCAATTGGGAACGAAGATACCGCTGCCTTTGTGCAATGGGGATGGCAGTCTTTCGATGTAAGCTAGAGCATATCATTTTCTTCGGTCACTCCACTGAGTGCTCCATGCATGACAATCCACCAGTAAGGTTACATGATATCAGACAAATCCTCCATTGCACCAATGTCAAAGGTTTCTGTGGTATAATGGGATTCATACTGCACAGTGATGGGGAAGGTGTACTGCCAACCCGCTCCTTCTACTCTTTCGCCATTAAAGTTTTCGACTATTTTTGGTTCCGTTCGAGTTACTAATGGAACACCATGTCAATTGGCCCACTGCTTCAACATAATTGGTGTATCGCACCCAGTATCCGTAAGAACCGTTACAGGGACGTTCTTCTCATCTTGACAGCTTGCAAACATGCGTACTGTGGTTCTTGAACCCGTCATAAGTTCAGGTGGTAATTATTTGGATTTCTTGGATACATGCTGAGGTGCGCTGGCCGCAGCATTGCATTGTCGATCTTTTGGGTTGACAACCATATTGAACTGCCTTTCAACACAGCTCGGGCCGCAATGGGTTGTAGTTGTGATTGATGCCTAGCTGAATCTGGTTCGAATGGGTATAATCAAGTTCGATGATGATTGTTCGTCACTTGTCACGCTTGGATGCTATATGACCAGCATATTTCGAGTATTGAACTCATCCTCAGGCACACGTTCTTAAATATCAGAAATGAAAGTATATTGAATATCGAAAAGCTATACTACCAATGACCGCATTGGTAAGATCCAAATGCAAACAAAAAGAA
>WHVE01001414.1:0-12893 GCA_015178995.1 Trichophaea hybrida
GTTGGCTTTAGCAGGGATTCGGCTGCATCACCAATAACATTTCACTCCCACATTCATGTAAGGGTCGATTTACCCACAATAGTTTTGCTCCGCATGGTGATGATGATGACCTGATTAATCCCTTCTACACATTCTTTTCAATCCACTCCTTTAACACCTGCAGTTCTTTTTTTGACCAGGTATAAATTGGTCAGAAAGGGACAGTGATGCGATCCTGGAGTGTGATCTTGTGGTCGTATGGTCCATGTGGTCGTAGTCTTTCTGTAATTACTTAATCAAAGAGGGGGAGGAAATCCTAGTTTTCTTTTGGAATTGACTGGTTCTGCAGTTTTTCTTGGACGTCCTTAACTTCCAGGGCCATGATAATCTCGTACAGCATTACCATGTATTCAATGAGGCTTCTCCTTTTGTTGTGCCTCATGACTGGGGTTGCCACTATTGTGCATATATCCAGTTTGGGTTCGCCCCGTTCTTTTGTTGTTTCGGTATGATTTCCCCACTCCAGTACACTCGCCTGATGTTGGCAATAGTTTTCAATATGCTCGCTTTTGAATCAGATACTTTTCTGTTGGAATCTCACTCGGACATTGTGGAGCTGTGACCATGGGAGTCTGGCTACAATTGGATAGTGTCCTCGTTTCGTGATAACCGCTGGTAACTATTGGTGATGTCCGTATATGTCTAGGTCTAGTTTAGCCATCGTTGTAATTGTGCCTGATTCGATAGGTCTTCTATCTATAACTTCTAACTCCCAGGATTTTTTTAATTTCCTCTCTTGTAATTATTGATGGTGGACGAAATCTTTGGCAATAAATGCTATTCCAGTTGCTCCACAGTCCATCAAAGCATTGGTATCACTGATTTTGCCTTCTATTTTCAGTGAACATTTCATGAAGAGATATTTGCTTTCCATAGAAGAGTTCTTTATTTCTGCACTTGATATAGAACACTGAGAAATATCATTACCAGCCTTAACAGACCAAGGAGATTCATTTCTAGTTCAATTGCCATCCTTATTGCACTGGACTAAACTTTTCCCAACTCCACTTCCACTGCTTTCTCCACTTTCTTTCCTTTCCCTGAGTCCCTGAACGCAGTTACCTCTACCTGTCCTGATGTTGCCTTCAATGTCCTTGGGCAAGATACTGTGAAATGTCTTGAATCCCCACAGTACATTAACAAGCCACTGTCCCTTCGCCTCGTTCATTCCTCCAGTGTAATTTACCTTCCCTTGACTACTGAGAGGTCCATTGGTGTGGGGCCGATGTATCCTGCCACTGTTCCTGCCTGTGTCACTTCTGAGGTAGATGTGTCGTTGGTCATTGGGTCAGGCGTGGTGTAGCTTGCTTCCCACTATCCGGACTTTCGTTCCCTTTCTTGTGCTCACACCTTTGAATCTCCCTTTGAGTACAACTTGACCAAGTCCACCAGGTGTTCCAGCATTTCGGTGGGTTGTAGCAAGTCCTTCAATTCCTTGGATAACCCAGTTCATAACGCATCCATTTGGGCTTCCACAGTGCATTTGATGTGCACCACAGATCACTGGAATTCAGCATAGTATTGGGTCATCTGGCAGTCTTGCTGTTTGAGTCTCAAGAGTTCCTTCTTGGCTGTTGCTGCTTTGTCTTGGGCTCCGAAGACTAGATCTAGTATGTCAACTAGGTCTTACAAGGTTTCATGTTTGACTTCCCTGGAGATCTCATCGAATAATTGCATCAACTGTGCGAGAGTCACACCCTTCAAGCACTCCACCGTGTACCTCAGCTTCTCCTGCTTGGTGTCGAAAGCTTTCGGATTTCCAGCAATCTTCCGGGCCAACTGCACCTTCCACCGTTGCAGTTTCTTTCGGTCATCTCCCAAACAGCTGGCAATTTCATTCATATGCTCTTCCCTTTCATTCCTTCCTCCTGTCCTTCCGTCCGTCAACCTCACAATTCGGGTTACCTGTTCCCGATTTTCCTCTGCTATATAATGATCACAACTAGAAGGAAGACTGAGGTTCTTAATTGTCTACCGTACAAAAGAAGAAAAGAGCTGGCTTATATACTAAGAAGAAAGCATACCTAACCCAGACCCGAGTGCTATCTTATGTAGAGCTGTAAAGCTAGGCTTCGTTGAGCTCACATCCGGAACTAGCCACTCGGTCGAAATATCTCCACCACTAATACCAAATCTCTATCCTAGCGCCTCCGGCATCACAGGAACTCCTTCGGCCGAACTCTGTCAACACTCCCTCTTTGGCCTAAGGTCTTCCAAACAAAACCAACTTATAAAACGAAAGAAACAAAACAAAATCCAAACTTGATCAAAGAAAATGCTCAAAATCCTTCATCCCGATTCCATGCCTAACCATCCGATTCCATACATACACCAATCATCCCTAATCCATGCCCGAATCCACCACCTAATGCAGACCAACTTCCTGCACAAACTCTCCGAGTTTCACTCCTCCGAGGGCCTTGGTGAGAGCATCTGCTAGCATCTCCGTGCCTGGTACGTGCAAAACTTCGATCTGGCTTTTGGCGATAGCTTCGTGAATCGAATGGTACCGAAGTCGAAGATGCCTGCTATCGGACTGGAAGTTTCCCGAGTTGAGAGTCGTGACACAATTGAGGCCGTCGTTCAATATCTTCCGAGTGCCGATCCCAAGGCCCATTTCCGAGGTAAGATCCCGAAGCCAATCAATTTGTACTTTTCCATATGCCGTAGCAATCATCTCAGCTTCCATGGTCGACTGTGCAACGATCGTCTGCTTTTTGGATTTCCAGATAACCAGGATACCAAGGACGTATATGAGGATTCCCGAGGTCGACTTGCTGGAGTCAACTTCTCCTCCTAGATCGGCATCGGCGAAGCAATAATCGAATCGTGGTCCCTTCCGAGGCTGGTTCTAGCCGATCCGAGTCGTAGATGATAAGTTTGTATTCGGCAGTGCCTCTGAGGTATCGGAGCAGGTGTTTGATTGCTTCCCAATGGAGTGTGGAGGGCTGCGCCGCATATCTGCCGAGAGCTGTAACGGCATACGTGATATCTGGCCGAGTGCCGAGTGCAGCATATAGAATGGATCCGATAGCCTTCCGGTATACTCCGGATTCGAAGGGCTCTTCATTAGCTTGTATTGCGGGGCTTGTATCCGATCTCCATTGGCGTCATGCGTTTTCTCGAGTCGGTCATCTCGAAACGGTCGAGTATTCGTTTGATGTATCCTATTTGGTCGATGGCAATTGACTTCCTCTGTCGGTCCCGAGTTACCGTCATTCCGAGATACTGAAAGGTGTCGGAAACAGGAACCTGACCTCCGGACTTGAAACTGTCATACAGCCGGCTGGAGATCGAGGCCATGAGGGCCGAAGAGTGGATGATCAAAATATTGTCAATATATTCAAGATCTAGGATACCGTGCGAGTTACCACGTTTCCCACCAAAGGAGAGATCTGGGGCCGAAATCAAAGCCTGGAGGCAGAGTTCATCAACCATATGATCAAAAACTTCCTCAAAATACTCCTGGTGTGCCTGCTTGATGCTGTACCAGGTTTATTCAGCTTGACTATCAGGCGGGCTCGACCATGTGGATCCGGCCATTCTCCTTCCGGAATTCGCATATATAGAGTTTCATAGAGGGGGCAGCTGAGGAATGCCATCGGAATGTCGAGTATGGCTATTACTAGATTGAATTCTGCTGCAAGGCCGAGAGCTAGCCTGATCGATTCTGAATCAATAACTGGAGATGTGATTTCATTATAAATGTATTTCTCGGGCTAACCGCCACAGCCTAGCAACCGATCAAGCAATCAAGCACCCCAAGTGCCTGAGTAGTGGTTCATATTTTTCCTGCTTCTGAACATAATTTTCACCACACCACCGCTCCACCGCAACCATAAGCACAGTGAAGCACAAAGAACGGCTGCTGACACATCTAGCAGGCCAAATGTGCATATCTTACCAGAGAAGTAACAACCATCTGTGCAGCAGCCCTCAACTTACGGCAATCCATTCAGTACCATGCAGAATCGTGTCAGTTATCTCAGTGGAGCTCAACATTGCAATGCTACAAATGGGAAAGAGCGGCTACATATGGCAGACAAAGAGAATTCAATCGTAAGGTTATGTGAGGCTCCGGATAACCTGGGAAACCTACTGCAAGGAACATATTTATGGAATTTGCGATATCTGAACTATCTCTGCAATGTTGCTGCCAATTGGTTAAACACTGCATTACTCGCTTCCTGTATCATCATCATGGATATAAATAGCATGTTTAGCTTGCGCCTGCATTGCCAAAGGCAAATACAAATGACCATGTCATTCTGAGAAACTTCTTCCGCAAAGTAAGTTAGTTTAGTATATTTCAATATTTTTGACTAACTCCCTGTATTGCAGATGGAAATGCTTATTAGAAAGCTCAATGCTCATCTAGAAACATTTACAATATCAATGAAAAGGGGTTCATTCTTGGTCAGGCTTTGAAAGTCAAGGTTATCTATGATAGAGGCCGAAAAAATCCCCATTATATTCAGGATGCAAAAGGGCAAATGATTACAGATATAGAACATATATCTGAGTCTGAAGCCAGTGACGGTATACCCCCCAAGTATATCCATAAGGGTGGAAAGCATATACTATGCTGAGGTTCGGGCTAAAGCACAGGCTACCTTTGCTTGGTCATCCAAAGGCTGGACCGACAATGAATTAGGGTTAGAATGGATGGAAAAGAACTTTGAAAATTTCACAACTCAAGTGTAGATACCATCGAAATGCTCTCCTACTCCTACTGACTACGGTAGTGCCAAGCAACAGCCGTGAATGCTGGTTTTTGATGGATATGGATCAAAATTGACATGGCAGTTTATCGATTTTTGCTTAAAATGTTATATTCACCCTATTTGCCTCCCAGCACACACCATGCATATCTTACAGCTACTGGATGTTGGCCTCTTGATCCATTATCATACAACTATAGCACTGAGTTGGATTTATAGATGAAAAAAGAAGGTAATGTAATTAAAAAGGACAAATTTCATAAGTAGACATACCCCCAGAATCTCAACTCATTCTGTTAATAACTTCTTCAACAGACTTGTCACTCATGCTAAGGCTGCAGCATATACACACAAGTACATCTTGGGTGCATTTGAAGCTACTGGGATCAAGCCCTTGAACTCAGGCAAAGTTTTCAAGTGCCAATGACCGGTGTTTCTAAGCGGCCCGGCCGGCCCGGCCTCCATTCTGATAGCCTGTGCTAATGGCGGCCTGGCCCGGCCTGAACCAAAGGCCGGCATGCACGTGATTTAATGAGCCTAGGCCCGCATGCAGATATACGAAATCCCTGCAAGCAATTGGTGGATATTTGCAGTCTTGATGAGCCGATGGCAGGGTTATGAACTTATGATAGACCATGGTTAAATTTACTTTGGAGGTTTTCTTAGTTTAGGACTTTCGGCAGCAGCAATGTGTGTCATTTAAACAAAATATATTGTTTATGCTTGTTCTATTGAACTTATAAGTTGGCAAATACAGCCTGCAGCCCGGCCGCCAAGAAAAAGCCGCCAGGCCGCCAAGAAAAAGCCGCCAGGCCGCCAAGAAATAGCCACCCGGCCGGCCGGAAAAGCCTGCAGGCCCGGCCTAAAGCCTGCAGGCCTGGCCCGGCCCTCATTTAAAAGCCGCTGCTAAGGGCGGCCCGGCCGGGCTGCATAGGAACACTGCCAATGACAGAATAAATATGCTGCCAGGCTCTTCCTGTGCTGCTCCAACTATAACTCCCCGAAAGCCAAGAGCTGTTAGCAGATCAGTGCACAGTGCATTACACGTTGTCACCCATTGAACATCATCTTCTTGAATGCTCAAGTCTCTTATTGCTCAGCTGGGTAGGTTGGCCCAGGGGGCACGTTCAGACAAAGAATTGGGGAAGATAATGGTGAGATTTCCTCGTTCTGGGGCCAAGGATACCACTCCAGCCATAGATAAAGACTGGCACCACCTTGGTAAAGCTTGTGTGTATACCGCTGGGGATGTAGTTCAGCTCAGAGAAGAGAGAGAGCAGATTAATCAAGAAAATGCGGCCAAAATCAAAAAGCGCCAGGATAAGGCTGCAGCTAAAGCAGAACCAGTAGGAAAGGGACTGAAATGGTACAAACATGCGGAAAAGCAGGGTGTAGGTTTAAACAAGGTGGATACAACTTTTCTTAGTTATTGGCAGGATGAGGAAGAAGATATTACAGATGGAGGGGGGTGGGAAGATGAGAAAAGCAAGGGGGAAGAAGGCTCTGTTATATATATTAGAAGTATGCAGTGCCCAGTTGATACTCTATAGCATGGAAACAGGGGAGAAGAGGTCAATGGTGAACCTCCAGTAGTGACAAGGTCAGGGAGAGTGGTTGAGAGCGGCCATTTGACATAATAAATGTCACCTGCGGGTGGTTGGATTCCCAGTCATGGGTGGTTACCCAGCAAAATTCGTTAGTCTCCGGGTTTTTCAAGGTCTCCTCGACCAACAAGTCATACTTTCTATTTATCAGTTTGACCATTCACTATTATCTTCCTACCCATTACCCATCGGCTTTCGATCATGCTAGCACCATTCGGCACCTTCTATACACAGGTGAAAACTTCAGGACTTTTCATCAATGCCATCATCTTACCGATATCTTCTTTTCACTGCTCCGAATCATCGGCATTGAGGGCTATTTTCTAAGTTTTCGGGCCAGGTTCAATCATCATGGCTATACTCATCTTGAAATCTGACTTTCCGCCTCTACTCCGAGAATTTGAGGTGGGACCACTCCAATTCATACTTCTCTCAAGTTTTTCTGAACCATTCGACCGCTTGGAGGGGCCGCAGTCGGGGTTGATTCACGAGTCTTTGGTGGAGGCTAGTAGGAATTATCATCTGAATCATCGAAGGGTACGATTGGGCTGGTAGTGGGCAGCTCAATAGACTTCAATGGCTTCGTAGCTGGAATGATTGAAGAAGGTGGGTCATTTGGAGATTCTTCTGCTGGATCGAGGATAATTTTGGGCTGATTTGGGATTTTGAGGAGCTGATGGTAGAGTAAAATTTCGTTGAACTTAACATTGTTGGCCATGAAAACTCGGCCTGAGTTGACATCCATCACACACTACCGGGTCGAGGTTTCATCCGAGTAGCCGTGTAAGATACACTTGTTGGCGTGGTTACCCTGCTTCTTGCTCAGGTGACCATGTATCCACACATGAGCCAGGCATCCAAAGACTCGTAGGTGAGCAATATTTGGCATTTGCTTGGTCCATGGTTGATAAGGGGTCGTCTTCGGGATTGCACAAGTCGGTATTTGATTTTTGATGTTGACAGCCATTGCCACGGCTTCCGCCCAGAGCGTATTTGCCATGCCGGCGTGTTTCAGCATTGAGCGAGCTGGATCCATAATTGAATGGTTGTTTCGTTCGGAGAGCCCATTCTGTGGTTGTAAATATGGTGCTGAGACTTCTCGAATGATTCCTTCTTTGGCCAAGTATTTCAACAACTGCTCTCTGCTTTCATATTCCCTGCCCCCATCGCCTCTAATGCGGCCTTCCATTGCATTCGGATGCTGTCTTTCTGCCATGGCGACGTAATCTTTGAACCGGGCCAGCGCTTCAGATTTCTGTTTTGTGAAGTAACACACTGTGTATCTGGAATAGTGATCCGTGAATATTATGACGTATCAAAAGCCCCTCATAGTCTGGGTAGGCATTTGCCCAATAACATCTGTATGTATAAGCTCCAGTAGTCAAGGTTTCACCTTATCCTCGGGCTTCATGGCCTTGAATGGCTGCCTAAACATCTTGACCATTATGCAGGCCTCGCATACGCATTTCGAAAGGCCCTTGGAGTGCCATTGTATGCCTGAAACCATTGTTGGAAGCCTCTTGATCGCGGTCAGGGAGAGATGTCCGAGCTGGGTATACCATGTGAAAATGTGCTTGTTGTCTACCCCTTCCTGAATGCCCAAATAGACCATATCTGCCGTCCCTTCCGAGCTCGAGGCCAGGGCCATTGTTGAGGTCGGGATTGAGGTTGGGATCGAGGTCATCGCACGAAGCATAAAGAAGGCATTCTTGATCGATGCATGGCACACGACTGATGATTCTATACTGATCGTGGTTTCTCCAGCCGTACACTCAAATATGGCTCCCTTCTTGATCTGTTGGGTGATGCTGAGGAGGTTATTCTTGCCGCACTCTGGGATATACAAAACGTTCGGTAGAGTTATCTTTGCCAGCTTCATTCTGGGCTTTTCAACATAGAAGGACACTGTACCATAGCCCATGGCATCGACAGGATTATTGTTTGCCATTTTGACTCGGTGCTCCCCTTCGGCCATCGATTGGGAGCTAGCTGACTCACACAGATGTCGCTTCCCGGAGTCATGATTCATAGCTCCAGAGTTGAGTATCCGGTAATCACTCGATGCCAAGGTCGACGGCATATTTATGGTAACCATCGAGAAGCGAAATGACTCTGCTTCCGTTCCTAATGCCATATTAGGGTCACTCTTCCTGCTCAGGAGTAACTTATCCTTATTGGAACAATTCCTCTTGATATGTCGCTTCTCACCACAGCTGTAGCATGTGATTTCTTTCCAACTGGCCTAGCCCTGAACTGAATTCGCTGTGGAAATTTTCGAATTCTTGCCTCTGCCTCGTTTCAAAATGATGATAGCGGCATCAGGGGCCACACCATGCGCTCGCGGAGGCTTGGCTTCGAAGGCAAGGATGTGCGTGATGACCTCCACTGAGGTCGTAGCCTTTACAGATAACTCGGCAGTTGAAACAAAATTGGTCTACTCCTGTGTGTTGGGGAGATTTGAAGTGATGTAGAACTTTCTCCAAGTTTTAATTACCTCGATGTCACATGTTGCAAGATCTCGAATGGTCGACTCCTGCTCAGCTTGCCATTCGGCCACAGTTGAGTAAGATTGGAGGCGAGAACTGGCAAGCTTCGCTACATCGTAATTGCCGTCGAGCTTGATGGCTTTCCCAAATTCGGTCTTTATTGGCTCCCAGAGTAATTTCGGTTCTGCAAAGTTAGGGAATCGCATTTGTGTTGCACGGTCCATCGTGCAGATGACATGTCCAATGGCCTTATCGTTTGTCATTTGCCATCGTTCCCAATCTCTGGGACAATGTTTGAAGCAGCCGAGATATGCCGAGTCCGCAGATTCAGAGAGAAAATCATTGTCAGCATCTCGGGGGTCACAGAGTGCAAACCTCGTAGAGGAGGAGGAACAGGAGGACGTGTCGGAGGAAGAAGTACTGGTGGAGGAAGCATCAGAGAAGGAAGCAGGTGCAGGTGCAGGAGGAGGAAGTGGTTGTCTTGGTACCATTATTTCGCCAGTGACATGCGTCCAGGGGCCCAGTTCCTGAAGCATGGCTTCGGCCTCAACTCGCCACTGCCAATAGTTGCATTCAGTGAGCTTCCAAGATACTGATGCGGACGACATGTGAGATAGGGGAGGGTAATCATGATAACCAAGAGTTCGGAGGTGCTTGCGGTTCTTCTGTCGATCGTTTAGAGCTTTATTGGGTATTCCGAATCACTGCAGTTGATTTGATTGAATTCGAGGGAAGTCGATAGATAGTGGCAATTAGAACGAGAAAGCACAAAGACTCATAACCTGATGAGAACAACTAGAAGAAAGACTCAGGTTCTTAATTGTCCACCGTACAAGAGAAGAGAAAAGAACTGGCTTATATACTAAGAAGAAAGCATACCTAACCTAGAGACCCAAGTGCTATTATATGTAGAGCTGTAAAGCTAGGCTTTGTTGAGCTTACATGCGGAACTAGCCACTTGGTCGAAATATCTCCACCACTCATACCATATCTCTATGCCCAGCACCTGCGACAATAGGAACTCCTTCAGCCGAACTTCTGTCAACACTAGATTCCTGAACCTCTCCATCTGTGCCTGAGTGCCTTCCAGGTCTGGTTTCATTTCCGTTATATCTGGATTTCTCTCTTCCAGTTGTGCCACAATGTTCCGGATTTTTTTCTCCAGGTCCCTGTGATTGCACTCCGGTATTCTTCTTTCCCCAGTGCTCAACTTCTGCTGTGTGTGGAGTAACTCCTGCTTCAGGTTGTCTCTTTGCGTGATGACCATTGTTTCTTCCACCAACCGTTCCAATATTCATGCTTCGGTATCTTTTACAGATTGCCGTTCATTTAGCAATTGGTTTGACTTGCTGGTTGTTGGTAACTGTTCCAGAGATGTCAGTCGTGTGTTGATTGCTTCAATATGTTCCCAGTGCTGTTTCTCGTCCATGGCCTCCATATTTATCAATATTACGTTCTCCAGTTCGAGTTGAAATGCTACAATCAGTGTCACATCACAAACTGTTTTTGAAGATTCTCCTGATATCCTGACGGAGATATAGGGAGGTGGCTGTGTGGAGGGAGGCAGTTGTGAAATATGAATGGGGTTTTCTAATCAAATAGACCAATACTTCGTCTATATTGTCCTGAATTTGTTGAATTGCTGCTTTTACTTCTGCTTTCAAAAAAGAAGTGGTTATTTACCAACAAATGATATTGTACTCCTCTGCAGTTGTTACGATAATCAATGGGGGAACCCCTTGTATCCATGAAAGGTATTTCCTGGGATGTCTATGGTCCACTGCTTTCCCTTTCTTATGTTTTTGTGTTCGGTAATCTGCCCAGAATTGGTTTGTCTCGTAATCTTTTGCCTGGGCCTTGATTGTAGCTTGCAAATATTGTGCATTAGAAGCGCTTCTGACTGTGCTATGTGTTCCTGCGCAGATATGCTCGCAGTAGCACAGTTCTTCATCATGGCAGTCTACGTGGAGACCATAATACCTGGTTCAAGAGTTCTCAAATACTGGGTAGTTGACTGACAGACATCCGCCATTGGTGGCTTCTTCTGTCCAGAAACTGTTCAACAGGGAAACTGCAGGTGATTTATAACAACAATAGGCCTCAGGAGGTTCGTCGGTTTCTTGAAGAATAGTAGTGATACTATCAAAAGTGTTCAAAGGTTCTTTTTCAATAATGTTCGTGGTTTGACTAGCTATGTCGAAGAAATTGTAACCCTATTGCTGTCGATTGGTGCTGTCGTACGCTGGCATTTATTCAAAAATATTTGATCCTTCTAGTCAAAATTTCCAGATGCACAATATGTGCATGTGTCTCCAGAAACGGTATACCATTAACCGGTCTTTGCAGTTCCCAATAGACTTAAACACCACGGACTGTCAAGGGTTCAATGCTCGGAGTTCTAGGGGTTATAAAAACCAAACTAAGACGTAGATGTTGTAGGGTGAGCAGTGATCGCAGGTACTGTGTAACAGACAAGAGACTCGAATTCCGGAATCACAGAAGTGAACAAAGGTTGTTGCTGAAGCTATTGATTGTTTTGTAGACTAGAGAATGAGTGAAGAACAGACCTATCCTCCGCAAATCCAGCATCCTTATATACAGTTAACGCGACCGTCGTCACCTTTGCTCACTCATTCCAAAATACATCCTAACTCCACCCAACTATGTATACAACCCGTTCAGTCTGCGGCCTATATCATAACCATCACGCCATATTTACAACGCAACCAACAAAACCTGATTCCTTTCAA
Source organism: Trichophaea hybrida (assembly GCA_015178995.1). Classification (NCBI taxonomy): domain Eukaryota; kingdom Fungi; phylum Ascomycota; class Pezizomycetes; order Pezizales; family Pyronemataceae; genus Trichophaea; species Trichophaea hybrida. The sequence goes on from WHVE01001414.1 coordinate 11,601, forward strand.
CAAAACTTGATTTCTTTCAACAAAACTTGATTCCTTCTTATCAAAACCTGTTTTCCTTCGTATTCCCTTTCCCCTTCATCGATCCTTATTCCTTCTTCCATCCTCATTCGACACAACTGTGACAGTAGCTCCCCCTCCCACATGCTAAGTTCCTACGAAGCTGTTGATCCGGATTTGCCAGGTTGTTCCGCATGGAAAACATCGATTGCTTGAAGCCCATCCACGTTAACCGCCGGTTCCCAGCTGTGTTCATCATAGACATTCCACTGAACCAGGTATTGCAGTTGTCGTCGAAACATCCTTGAGTCGTCGATACGTTCCACTTCGTATTCTTCTTCTCCGTCCACGATAACTGCAGGTGGTGCCGATTCGATTTGCCCTGGCAAAGGATCTTCTGATACATTGGTCAAGCGGGAGATTGATTGTACTGGATGAATGTGAAGGTCCTTGGGTAATTGTAATCGATAAGCCCACGGACTAATAACCTCCGTAATGTCGTATGGTCCCAGGCGTTTCCAGTCAAGCTTCTTGCTGGGTCGTTGTGTTGTAATATTCCTGGCGTCCATCCAGACTCGATCCCCAACCTCCATCTGCACTCCCTCTCGTCGATGCTTGTCTGCTTGTTCCGCTTGAATATCTTGTGCTCGAGTCATTTCAGCCTTCATCTGTTGGAAGATATCGTTCATTTTCTGGGAGAGGGTATTTGCGTTTACTTCCCTGATATCGTTCCCATCCTGAATCGGATGTTGGCTAAAGGTCATTCTTGGATGAAATCCGTAATTAATAAAAAACGGTGAGCATCCTGTTGTTTCCGAGGCGTGATTGTTCGACGCGAAATCGGCCATTGGTTGCCACTGTGTCCAGTCGTTGTGTTGATAATTGACGAAGACCCTGAGATACTGTTCCATAATAGCGTTCATTCGTTCCGTTTGCCCATCTGTCTGTGGGTGAAACGCGGTTGACAGCCTTCGTTTGATTCCAAGTCTTTCACAAACGTGTCTCCAGAACTCTGATGCGAATTGGGGTCCTCCGTCTGATACTATGGTATCCGGTAAACCATGTAACTTGAACACCTCTTGTATCAACATCTCGCCCAGTTTCTTGCCGTCTGTATCATCCCGACATGGAACTAAATGTTTCATTTTTGACAACCTGTCGACCACTACCCATATGGCGTTATACCCATCGCTTTCCAGCAATCCCACCACAAAATCCATACTCAGATCCTTCCATGGTTGTTGCAGTACTTCCAGTGGTTTGAGCCATCCGTGGATCTTCTGATGAGTTGCTTTA
>WHVE01001415.1:0-12873 GCA_015178995.1 Trichophaea hybrida
GCTTGAAAAGGAAAAGCAGTGGACCGCAGAGACCAGGAGTAACCTTTTGTGGACCTCAGGTGTCCCACTCTGGTTATTGTTACAACTCGGAGGGTCATGATATTTTTTGTTGGTAAATGACCAACCCTATGTTGGAAGCAGAAATCGAAGCAGCAATCCAAGTTCCAGGAAAGTGTCGACAAAATCAGGAACTGTCAAGAAGGAGAAGAACTTTGCTCCCTCCCCACTGCCGGTTTCATACATCATTTACAGGATATCAGAAAATCTTCACGACTGAGCCGCGACGTAACGTTAACCAGTGTATTACAATTGGAACTGGAGACTGTAACGAAGGCAAACACCGAAGCCATGAACCAAGAACAACTCCGGGTCCACATCAAAGATATCCATACCGGACTGACAGCTCTTTGAGGGGTTGCAAGAAGGTTGTCACTATTAGCTAGCTAGCGATGCGGAGGTCGATCATGCTAGTGCCAGGTAACCTGGTCAGTGCGCTTCATCAGAGCTGCACCTTATCTACACATCTGAACATCTCACATCTACCTCCACTCCAAGTAATCCAGTACCAGCCCCCAAAACAAAGTACAAAAAAAGATAATCCAGCAAAAAACCAGTCGATCCCTCCTCCTGCGTGTCAGCAGCCATAAGAAGCCCGAAAAACCCATTTCTTAGCCTACCAACATCCATCTATAGACCAACAAACCCTTTCCGATGGTGTGTCGCAGTAAACCTCTGCAGCCGCTTTTCATGTTTGCCAACAGTTGTCCATCCGGTTTGGGATATCCAAGCCACTTTACCTTATATTGTAGGGTTTTGGCCAAACTGCCCTGATACTCGAGAATGGCTGCAACCTCATACCATGGATCCTTGTCTGTCATCGTACGCAATGGTGGTGGTGGAAGATGCTCTCGGCCGTAATCCACACGATCACGTTTCAGAGGAGACGTTAAAAACATTGGACATTTTCCAGTGAGCTGGGTGTTCAACCTGAAAGCATTGGCACGATGGCTTCGGTGATGAAACGGCCCGCAAAACGGCTGTTGAAACTTTCTGGAATTGAGATTTGCCGACTCCGATTTTGTTAGATTTGCATAGCCGATGGGAGGAGCCTGGTATCGAGAAAAACCGAATCTCCCACTTTGAAATCGTGCGGGCGGCGAGATTTATTAGCTTCCAAAATCATCTTTGTTTGCGCTTCTCCAACCGCTCTCTCAACATGCGGAGATCTGACATCATCTGTTCGGCGAATTCGTCTGCTTCCAGGCTGATTTTGGCTGCCGGTCGGCATTCGGGGTCGGTACCAGCAGATCAATCGGCATCCTCGGCACGAATCCCACGTCGGCCCGAAACGGAGAAGTCTTGAGAGACTTATGGTACGCTGCATTGTAAGTAATTCAGCCAATGGTAGCAGGCGGCCCCTACTCCTTGGGGTACTGAGCCACGTACGCCTTGAAATAGCGTTTGATGACTGCATTCAGATTCTCTGCTTGGCTGTCTGTTTGCAGATGATAGGCGGTACTGTGATGGCGTTTGATTCCCAGTTGGGCCATCAAGGATCCCCAGTTATCTGACCTTAAGTGCGTATCCCTATCAGAGATAATGTTATCCGGAATTCCGCTATTTCGAACCAACATCTCAATATATTCTCTGGCATATACTTTGCAGTTAGATTCTTTTCCTTGCTGCTGTACATCGTACTCTTTTGGATAGTGGATCGACAATTGTAATTATGCAGTAGTAGCTGTCTCTGGCCGTAGATAGTAATATAGTAATGAAATCGATATTAACCCATGAAGTCCATGACTCTGGAATTGGCAGCGGTTGCAGCAAGCCATACGGGCGTTGATTGGAACGTTTGACATGGTGGCAAACGTCGCTACCTCGAACCCATGCCCATACGGACAGAGTAAACTCAGGCCAATAAAATTGTGATGCAGTGGCCGCTGCTGTGTTTTCGACTCCTTGGTGCCCTCCACCAAGTGGTGAATCATGGGCTTCTGAGATAACGTCGCTTTGCATGTCCAGCGGGATGCAGAGTGCCCCAGTATCCCCCTGAAAATGAAGGCCATGATCAAGTCGGAACAGTCTTGCTCACACCATGGTTTTCCAATAGTGGTTTTCTTTCAAACGCTGAGATGCCCAATTTTCCGCCTCGTCAGTTACTTTGGCTTCCGCACGAAGAACATTGACAATTGAATCGACATATGCATTTTCTACCAATAGCTCACACACCTCTTTCTTTCATTCCTCTGCGCCAATGATCTGAAGTTCCATGGTATTTATGCGGCTGGTGGCTGCTGGGGTTGCCAAAACCGGATGGTGAATTCTGCTCAACGCATCCGCTACCAGATTGGCCCCTCCTGGGAAGTACCTGATTGAACAGTAGATCTGTTGTAATTTATCCAGGTGTCGCCATTGGCGGCCAGAATGCTTTGGCTGGCTCAAGATATGCTGCAGTGACACCTGGTCCATGTATACTGACGTATGCCGATTGCTAAGGTAAGGCTTCCACTGGATTAAATTGTTGTGGATCACCAACAACTCGCGGCCATACGCTGCGTAGCGCATCTCAACATCATGTAATGTTCGAGAGAAGAAGCCCAGCAGACATTTAACCAGCCTGCCCTCTGGTCCCCAGGGTTGCTGTTGAGCCAGAATATCTCCAATTGCCACATCTGACGCATTGGTGCGCAGGATATAGTCGCGCTCAGGATTGCGTAGTGCCCGCACCAGAGCAGATGCCAAAGCCGTTCGAATATCGTCGAATTCCGCCTGATGCTTCCAAAGCCACCACAATGCCCTTTTCTCGGCTGTCAGTGCGTATAACTGTGTTGTCCGGCTGCGCGAACTTTTGCACAAATTCCCTCAAGTAGCCTGCGAATCCCAGGAACGACCGAAGCTGGGCTGTGCTCACCGGTATCGGCCAGTCATTTATGGCGGCGATCTCCCTGTCCTCTGTGTGGATTGCACTCGAATTGACCTTGAAACCGACGAACGACATTTCGGTAGCTCCAAAAACGCATTTTTGCTCATTCAATCGAAGATGCACCGCCCTAATTTCCAGCAGTATAGTGTCGACATGCATCCTGTGTTTGGCCAAACTGCAAAATAAAATCAGTACGTCATCCAGGTATACAATTGCAAACTTCTTGAATGGACCCAGAATGAGATGCATGGTGCGCATAAATGCTGACGGCGTATTAGCCAGACCAAACGGAATCACCATCTACTCATAGAAGTCATTTGGAGCGACGAACGCTGTCTTGTGCTGGTTGTCGGGGTGTATGCGCAACTGATGATAGCCACTGGCTAGGTCGAGCTTGCTAACCACCCTGGAACGGTGTAGCCGATCAATGGGATTTTCAACATATGGAAGTGGGTACCGGTGCCTGGTAGTGATCGCATTTAGGGCTCTATAATCAACACACATCCGAAGTTCAGAGCCATCCGGTTTTTTGACAAAGATCACCAGTGCTGCGAACTGGGAGTGGCTGTCAGTAACCCAGCCATTGGCCAGTAACTTGGCGATCTGGGTTTCGACCTCCAAGCGCTCTGAATCTAACATCCGGTATGACTGGCGATCAGGTGGTTTTGCGGTTGTGTTGGTGTCAATGTGGAAGTCATATTTCGAAGCTGGTGGGACTTTCGTTGGCGGTTCAAAGAGGTCTGCAAATGCCTTTCTGACCCATAGCCGCCATGTTTCGAAGTCTGCAGGCTTGTGTGGAGTAGCCTCATCTTCCTCCATTATCTTGTCGATACGTTCCCGAATATTGACAATACAGATCTCTGATGACTTGCACTTGGGGATGAAGGACACGGAGACTATATTGATCACTGATCTACGGGCCACTGTCCTGCAATGGGCCCGAACTTCTCTCAATCATCGTTGGTGAGGTTGCAGACCAATTAGTGATATTGTGACGATTGTTGAAGGAAGGTGGGTGCCATGCTGCAAATCAGTCCAATCGGGCTCCAGCATGTGTAGAGTATTAGTTTTATGATTGATGATATGGAGATTGGTTGCCATCCAATAATTACCCACAATTAGGTCATAGATGCCTCCCAAGTCGAAAATCGTGTACCACCCTGACATGTCGACGCGATTGCCGGTAACGTCTCTTATCAATGCACTGAGCCCATTTTGCCATCTATCCTCCTCTGCCTTCCCTGCTCCGGCAACAGAGACTATTATGTGCCCGCAAAGTTGACGTTTCAAGCCCAAGGAATGGCCATAGGCAGTATCCATGTAACAATGAGAGGAGCCGCAATCACACATAGAATATGAAAAAAGAATTTTATTATTGGAGGTTGAAACGGAAGCGTTAAAACGCAGTAAGTCAGAATTAGGCGGACTCGGAGGAGCAGAAGTCTCATTATCTGTCAAGCTGCTGAAGTTCAATTTCGCATGCCATATGCGTGCTTCTTTGCCTTCCCACAATTCCTTATTCTGCACCATTTTCACTTTTCCAACAATATTCTGGGTAGTAGGACGGTCCACCACTACTCCCAATTGCCATTTCCCTGGCCGTCTTGTTCATCCCAACCTTCTGCTGTGTTGCCAAATCCTCCCCATCATCGTTCATACTTGCGTCCTCCCGTGCGGCTGCCTGGGCATTGTTGATGCTACTGGCTGTCGATCTGGCCGAACTTCCTGGGCCGCCGCGACGAGCATTGATGTGATCATGACCACCGTCCGTCTGCTGTGGTTTCAACCAGTTCTTGCACAGAAAGCTTGGCTGTGTGCCCGCATGACTGGAGTCGCACAATCGCGTGCCTCATGTCCACAACCGTTACAGTGGTAGCACCTGGTGTTGGCGTTAGCTACAGTATGATCCATTGGCTCCGAACTGATAGGCGTTGAAATAGTGGCTGCATTAGGCAGGACAATGTTGGTGTTCTGGTTCCCTGGCGTAGCCATAATAGCCAGATGTGAAGTCGTACGTTCAGAAAATTCACTGACCATCTCCATAGCATCGGCTAATGTAAACGGAATACGTGGCTGCAGCTTCCTTTGCATGCGGGCTGAGGCGATGATCTAATCTGCGATTCTCGCAGGCAGTTTGGAACAGTACTCATGGTACAGGGGATCCTCGCGCGTAATAGTGGTCACTTTTTGCAGCATGCAGATGAGCTCGGAGAAGCGCTTGTTAATGTATGCGACTTCTCCAACCCCTTTGGAATAGCGTAGCATGCGGATCTCCTTTCGATCAGCGGTCATAGCGACTTCTGGGACTAAATGATCGCGAAAAGCGGACTCGAACAGAGGCCACATCACTGGTACATAAGAGCCATCTGCTGGTGAAATAACTGTAACACCTTGCTAAAAAATCCAGTGTACGAACCAACTGTACGCCTCAGGATCGATGAATCGCCAGGCTGAGTTGATGCACTTGTCCGACTGCGTGGTACCCATTGCCGCTCCACCCTGCCGAACCCAGTGCTCCACCTTGCGAAGAAACATTTTGACAATCTCCAGCTTGAGGTCCCCGGTAAACAATGGAGGCTGATGCTGTTTCGGGTGGGATTTTGAGAAGGACCATCCTCCACCACCATTGCCACCCACACCGAGACGATCAGTCATTTGAAAAAGAGTATCCAATCGGCCAAGCCAATTCTCTGCCTCCACCAGCGCATCTCACGTGCGGTAGTGACCGTGCCAAGCTGGGCCCGGAGTGGCTGTACGCAATCATCAAGGCGTTGGAGATCGTTGGTTTTGGAGGAGTAGGACTGGTGGATTGTCACGTAGAAATCGGTAAGTTCTTGGTGGGTGATAGCCGTAACGTTGGCATTGGCCGCGTTCTGAGGCATGCGAGCTGTTTCTTAACAATATTGAATCAGGCCGTCATCATTGGCTACTCCCGGGAGAGGCCAGCCAAAACCTCCTTCTGCCATTCTGATTAGTGGAAGTTCTTACAACAACTTTTTTCAAGGCTATGCCCAACAAGGCCGGAACACAGTACTAGCCAATCAGAATACGTAGCGTAAAGCTTGCAGTTGTAGGACGTGAAGTCCAACTGTTTGTTGTAGCAGGCACGGGATTTGAACGTCGCTTTGTCTTGGCAGTTGTCCGCGCGGAAACTTGGTCGTGTCGGGATTCTTCGAAAAATGCCCAGTGAATCTTCTGGCGCACCTTGCCTTCGCAAAATCATGGGATTTGCGAGCTGCTGAGCGTCGTATGACCAAAAGAGAAAAGAATTGAGAAGTTGCTACCAATTGAGGGGTCGCGAGAAGATTGTTTCTATTAGCTAGCTAGCAACGTGGAGGTCGATCGTGCCAGCGCTGGGTCACCTGGTCGGTGGGCTTCAGCAGAGCCGTACCTTATGTACACGTCTGAACCTCCCACACTCTTGCTAAGTTACCAATGACCAGCCGGCTAAACATATTGCCGAAGGGACGGCAATCTGTAAAAGATGCGGAAGCATGGTATAGTAGTATGAAATGAAGATAGTGTATTCTTGTCTAAGCGAGCGGTGTCTATCCTCACGGACCCACAAACAATGTGGGTATGCACCTATCTCCTTCCGGCCCATGCCCTCCGCCAAGCCGCACCTTATCTCAACCCTTCCTTCTCCACATACGGTCATTGGAAACACTGGGCGAAAAAGTGAATCTGAGGCAGGAGTTGATTCTGACGGAACAGAGATTGTCAGAGATAGAAGGAAGAACTCTGGAATGCAATCACGAGGTAATGGAGGAAAAGATTCCCAGTCTGGAACATCAGCTGGAAGAAAGATATCTAGATCAGACAGAACTGAGGCAAGACCTGGAGGATGCACAGGCACAGATGGAGATATTCAAGAAGATGGCAGAAGAAAATTAGGAACAGGTAACTCGGATCCTACGCCTAACAGATGAAAGGCGTACGGAGAAACAGGAAGAGAGGGAATCAGAGGAGAAGGGCAACGAAATCACTCATTTTCCTGGAACAGATTGGAAGGGACTCTGAGGGTCGAAGGTGCAGCTGGCTTTGAAGATTGCAGGAAAACCCAGGACGTTCAACACAGAGCAAAAGAAACTAAGATACACAGTGGCACGTCTTGATAGTGTAGGCATGGCACAACTCATGCCACATCGCGAAGAATTCACTGGGAAAGTAAAACTCAACTCCCTAAAGAATTCACTTGATATCTTGCATGTGGCTTTTGGAGACAAAGACAAAGCAGCAATGGCAAAGAGAGAACTTGTGAATCTCAAGCAACAAAACCGTGGGTTCGTTCAGTACTACGCGGAATTCGAGATATATGTAGCAGATGTAAAATGGAATATGGAAGCCCATCTAGACGTACTTTGAAATGGGTTGTCAAATGTGTTGAAGGATGCCCTACAACATACAAAGTTGCCAGAGGACCTGATTGAATTCGTGAAGCTGTACTGAAAGAGAGATTCACAATTGTGAGCAAGAGCCACAGAAAAGAAGTCAGGAAAATGGGAAGGAGGCTACAAGAAGTCCGAAGTAATGACCAACACCACATCCGCCCCAAAGTCAACGCCGGCAGGGATGGTAGCAGGATACTTTGGCCTGGCCCCAATGGACCTTTCCGCAGTTAAAGGAAAGATGATTACCCCAGAGAAAAGGAAGAGATACAGGGAAGGAGGGTTATTTATGTACTGTGGGGATTCAAGGCATTTTGCGGCAAGCTGTCCAAGGAAGTTAAAAGCAGCATCTAGACAAGTGGAGGTAACAATGTTGAAAAAGGCACGGAATGAGTCAGAGGCAGATTCAGGAAATTCAGGAAATTCAGGAAAAGGAAAAGAGGTTGAATCGGAAAAAGTTTAGTTCAGTGCAATAAGGATGGCTATTGCGCAGGAAACTAATCTTCTTTGTTAGTCAATGCTAGTTTTGGTATTTCACAGTGTTCTATTCAAAGCGCAGAAATAAAGGAATCTTCTATGGAAAGCAAACACCTCGTTGTGAAATGCTTGTTAAAGATAGGAGATAAACTCATTGATACCCACGCTTTGATAGACTGCGCAGCTACTGGAATAGCATTTATTGACAAAGATTTTGCCCTTCATCATGAGTTAAAACCGAAGGAATTGAAAGATCCAAGAATATTAGAAGTTATGGATGGAAGATCCATTGAGTCAGGATCAATGACCACTATGGCTAAACTTGACTTAGGAATACGTGGATATCAAAAACAGTTACCCACATTCATCACTAACCTCGGACATTATCCAATAGTGTTAAGACTACAATTGTTGCAAGTCTACGATGTCACGGTCAAATTCCAAAAGAAGAGAATTGGTTTTCAAAGCAGTTACTGTCAGCAACACTGCCAACATCATTTGAGTGGATGGGTATGGGGAAACCATATGGAATCAACAGAATCAGACGAAGTTAAGCTAGATATATGTGCAATAGCGGCAGCTCTATTTATGAGACGTAACAAGAAGGAGAAACACTCAAAGTATACACAGTAATCCAATACAAAATTAACAAGGCTCTGGAGATTAAGGATCTTCAAGAAAAACCGCTGGAACAGTTAATATCACAGCAATATCATGAGTTTCTCCCCCTCTTCAACAAAGTAATTGCTGAAAGACTACCTCCACCCGGACCATATGACCATAAGATCACATTGCAAGCAGGCTTTATACCACCTTTTGGTCTGATTTACAGCCTGTCAAAAGAGGAACTACAAGTTTTGAAAGAATGGATTGAAAAGAACCTGTCGAAAGAATTCATCAGATTATCATCATCCCCATATGCAGCCCCAGTTCTGTTCGCACCAAAACTCAACTGGGGCCCACAGTTGTGTGTGAATTATAGAGGCTTGAATGAGGCAATGATAAAAAATCGATATCCATTACCTTTGATCCAGGTAATCTTGTTAATACTGTCTCAAGCCAAGTGGTATACCAAGCTGTACGTCCAAGATGCCTACAATATGATTCGAATTGCGGAAGGAGATGAATGAAAAATGGCATTCAGAACCCACTATGGCTTATTTGAATCATTGGTGATGCTCTTTGGACTTACCAATGCACCAGCATTCTTCCAAGAATTCATCAACAATACCCTTCGGCCCTTTTTAGACATTTTTTGCACAGAATTCCTGGATGATATTCTGATCTACAGCGATAATCTTAAGGAACGTAAGGTACATGTCCAGGTCATAATGACAACATTAAAGGAGGCCAGATTGTACCTAAAAGCAGAAAAATGCAAGTTCCATCAACAGGAAGTGAAGTATCTGGAAATGATAGTCAGGGTAAATGGAATTAGAATGGATTCAGAAAAAGTGACAGTGGTCAAAGGATGGGAAGCACCCAGCAAACTTAAAGAGGTTCAAGTGTTTCTAGGATTCGCCAACTTCTATCGAAGGTTTATCAGGAATGATAGCAGGGTAATCCAACTGTTAACAAAACTCAAGAAAAAGCTGGTACCTTTCCATTGGGGCCCGAATCAAAAGAGAGCATTTGCCGAGTTGAAAGCAGAGTTCACAACCCCACCAGTTTTGGCACATTTCAATTATGAGAAAGAGATTGTCTTGGAAACCAATGCATCTAGCTATGTATCTGTGGAAGTACTGTCACAATACGACGCTCAAGGAATCCTCTATCCTGTGGCATACTTCTCCAAGAAATATATACCTGTGGAAGAGAATTACGAAATGAACGATCATATACTAGGAACCATTGTGATAACCTTGGAACAATGGAGACCAGAATGTGAAGGGTCAGTACATCCAATCAAGACACTGACAGACCACAAGAACCTCAAATAGTTCATGACATCAAGCTACTCAATAGATGACAAACATGATGATTTGAATTTCTGTCAAGATTCAAATTCAAGATATATACCCGCAGGAAACAGGGTCAGAAGCCCGATGCACTCACCAGAATGCCAGGAGATATTCTTCCGAAGGGGGGGGGCAGAAACAACCCAATATATTGCGATGAAGACTGAGAATCTGGATCAAAGAATACAATGGGAACTGGTGACAGCGTTCACAGATGTAGTCAATCGAAACGCAGATGAAGTCAATCCAGAAATGTTGTGCAATTGGATCCAAAACGTGTGCAAGGTCTGCCCACTCAACGGCAGCAAAGGATGATGTACCAATGCAATAGAAATTGACCATAAAGAGCCCCAGAAACTACAACTGATATAGGAACATCACGATACTCCAGCGGCCGGACACCCATGATAATCCAAAACCTTCGAACTCCTCAAAAGGAATCATCAGAGGCCAGGAATGAGAAAGATGTGGACGGATATGTACGCAATTGTCATGTATGCCAACGCAGCAAGGCAATCCATCAAACATCCACACATGGCTGAAACCACTCGAAGTACCACAACAACCATCGATAGATTTAAGTATGGATTTCGCGGTAGGGCTACCGGAAAGCAAGGGATACAACGCAATATGAGTCATAGTCAACAGATTGTCTAAGATGAAGCATTTGGTTCCCTGTCGAGATGATACAGAAGGAAGGAAGCTGGGCAAATGTTTATACGAGAGGTATTTAAATTGCATGGCTTACCAGACACCATAGTATCGGACAGCGGCCTCAAGTTTGCGTCAGAGTTCTGGAGACATGTATGCGAAAGGCTAGGAATTAAACGAAATTGTCAACGGCATGCCATCCACAAACCGACGGCCAAATGAAGCAAGTGAACACCACAATGAAACAGTACCTGAGAGCATTTGTCAACTATCAACTGAATAACTGGACTCGGTAGCTACTGATGGCGGAATTCACATGAACAATCATGCATCGGAACCACAGGTGCTCACCGTCCTTCTGCAATGATGGGTTCGATTCAAGAATGACATATAGTCAACATCTTGTTCAAAATGGCAACGATATCAGTGAAGTAAACGCCAATGCACTCTCCCGAAAAATGAGTGAGATCTTCAACAAATGAAGATGAAATGTCTCTGGCACAATCATTCAAATAAAACAAGCAGTCAAGCACCGTCGAGGGATAACAGAAATGAGAGCAAGAGATAGAGTGTGGATAGACACTAGGAACGTTACAACACAAAGACCATGCAAGAAGTTGGACTGCAACGGCTGGGACCGTACAAAATCGAAGAAGATATAGTTCATGGGCATATCAACTCAACCTCCCCAAAGACCTCCATATCAACCTGGTACAGCCAGTATCCCGCTTGAGCAAGGTTTCGAAAGACTCTTCCAGGACAAATGGAATTAGTACCACCACTGGTGATCGTGAATAGAGAAGAAGAATACAAAGTGGAACGCATCAAGGATTCTAGAGTGTTTGGTGTCAGTTGCAGGATCTGGTTAAGTGGAAAGGCTATGATGAACGAAGTTGGGAACCAGCAGTAAATGTGGACAGACTTCAAGCCATTGACGTATTTCATACGGAACAACCTGGCAAACCTGGTTCAACAGCCTTGTATGCACATGGCTTGTGGAGGGGAGCTATTGTCACGGTTGGGTCCAGTGTGGATCAGAGATGCAGTATGGACTGGTGAAGCAGGAATGAAGAATACAAAGGGAAAAAGGTTTTGTTCGTTGGAATCAAGTTTAGTTGGAAGGATCAGGTTATGTTAGGAAGAATCAGGTTTTATGGGAAGGAAACAGGTTATGTTGGTTGCTTTGTAAATATGGCGTGATAGTTATGGTGTGAGCCACAGGTTGAATGGGTTGCGTACAAAGTTGGGTGAGGTTTGGATGTATTTTGGAACGAGTGAGCAAATATGATGATGGTCATGTTAGCTGTATATAAGGATGATGGATTCACGGAGGATAGGCTTGTTCTTTACTCATTGTCTAGTCAACAAAACAATCCATAGCTGTGGCACCAACCTTTGTTCACATCTGTGATTCTGAATATCGAATCTCTTGACTTGTTTGCAATACTTGCAATTTCGAATCTGGGTTTGTTGTTTATAACCCCATATAACTCTGAGTCACAAAGACATTGACAAATATGGTATTGCTGTATGAATCACTGCTTGCCAACATGCAGGCATACTTTTAATCAACTGTTCAAACTGCTCCTCAGAAATACATATTTGCCAGGCTGTTTTCAAAATTATTCCAGTGTTTTTACATTTTCAACTCGACCAGGTCGGAATGACAATTGTCAAGCAAACAAAACCATACACACAGCAGAAATCACCAAATTTAATAAAAAATAGTATCAAAGTGGATTGTATCGTTTGTAACACTGGGAGGGTCACTCCAAGTTGATTCAGTCAAAGTAGTATCTGAATATCATTTGGGTCCACTTTGAGGTAGGTTAAGAGCTTTGCTTGGGATTTAAAAATCACCAAAAGAATTGGAATGAAATGAATAGTATTTCAATGCATATATTGTTAAGGCTTGTTCTTTCTCACTGAGAAGGTTGATACCTGTCTACCCTCAAAGACCCAAGGTCTTTATATCTTCATTTTTGCTTCTAATAAATACTTCTATCTATGCTTTTCTTGACAGCTCCAGCACTGTAACCACCTTTGAAACCAATGCCTGCTGATTCGCAACAACTGCAGTCATCCATCACTTGATCCTCCATTGTGTTCATTGTCATCAGATCATATTCAGACAATTGGTATTTTTTATGTTGGAGCAGTTTGTGAAGTTTTGTCATTACGTGGTTTGGGTTATGTTTGAGTGCAGAGCCACTTGCACTTTAAGTTCTGCATACATATCATTTAGATTTGGAGAGTAAGGAGAGAAGGTTTGTACAACAGGTTATGAGCCCTTGTATGACTATGAAGATGACGGTCACAAAGCAATAGTGATATTTTAGATGAATTTGATTTGGATTTCAAATTGCAGCGTTATTGACACTGCTTAGAGGAGTGGTAGACAGAACGCACTGTTTCACTTGACGTCTAACATATTTTTCTGTCTAACCGCCCATGGCCCAGCAACCGATTACAG
>WHVE01001416.1:0-12835 GCA_015178995.1 Trichophaea hybrida
CAAGTAGCCATGTCAAGCAGCAGTATAAGCGAAAGGCCTTGATATATCAAGATTGCGAGAGTGGATCAAGATATAATGGCACGCATGATATTGGTGGATTTTATGAAGCTGAATCAACATGATACCCTGACAGCAGCCAACAAAATGAACGACTATATAGCAGGCATGGCAGGAGCACCAGCATCTCAAATCGAGAATCAAATAGAGCGATTAAATACACAAATCACCATCCAAGCAGCAGACATTGTAGCAGCCCGAGAATGAATCACGGAGTGGTTAACAGAGGGGCAAAACCTCGAACAAAACAAGGCCCACACTGACAAAGAATTGGCATTGACACAACAAAGGATCAAGGACTTGGAAGCAAGAGTACCTGCCTGTATACACGAGGATTTACAGATCAAAGTCACCGAATTAGAACAACGACTAGCAACCAGAGCACCAGAAGGCACGGAAAATCTCAGACAGGAATTGGAGAAATCAGCGGAACAGTTAAGGATCTGTGGAGAAGAAAGAAACAGATATTGGAATCAGGTCGGCAGAGCGCTTGCGCTTGTGAGGAATGGTGGTAATGGAAACAGGGGATATCAATACAGCGAAATTCTCCAATTCTCGAAAACAGATAGAAGATCACTCTGAGGATAGATGGCACAGTTAGCAATGAAAATTACAGATGAACCAACACAATTCTTCAATGAGCAGTCCAAGATGCGATATGCAGCAAATGGACTAGAAGGTGCAGCATTAAATCAGATCCAGCCGTACATCAGCAGAATTATGGATAACCTCGACCTGCCAATATTGGAAAAACTATTGGACCTGGTACAGCTAGCCTTCGGAGATTAAGACATACAAGCCATCACCAATCGAGACCTCCTTAAGCTTCGACAAAAAGACCAAGAATTCTCTCAGTATTACGCAGAATTTCAGCGATAGGTGCTGGATGTTGACTAGAATGAAGCAGCACAGGTAAACATGCTAAGACAAGGCTTATTCGAAGAATTGAAAGATTCACTACAACATTGCGACATTCCGGAAGACCCTACAGAATTTGTCAAACTCTGCTCAAAGAGACATTCACAGAACAGCGCATGAGCTGCTGAAAAAAAATCAGGAAGATGGACAGCAGGATACAAGAAGTTTGAAACAACGAAAAACAGCACACCCATTCTATCAACCCCATAGTGCGCACCTGCAGGAACTGTGACAGGATATCATGGCACCGCTCCGATGGATCTCTCGGCAGTCAAAAGGAAGAACATTACTCCTGAAGAATGCAAGCGATAAAGGGAAGGAGGACTTTGTATGTACTGTGGGGATAGCAGGCACTTTGCGGCATCATGCCCGAGGAAATTGAAAGCAGCATGAGAACAGGTGGAGGTAACACCTTTCAAGAAATGAGGAAATGAAATGGACTCAGATTCGGGAAAATAAGTCAAGTCGGGAACAGTTTAAGCTGGTGCAATAAGGATGGCCATTGCACTGGGCACGAATTTCCTTTGTCTGCAGTTGTTAAATTTCGTGTTGGAATTTTGCAGTTCTCGATTAGTAGCGCAGAAATTAAGGAGTCTTTAATGGAAATCAAGCATCTTGTTGTGAAATGATTGCTGAAAATCGGAGACAGGTTAATCGATACGTATGCTTCAATTCACTGCGGAGCCACAGGAATAGCATTTGTGGACAAATATTTTGTTTGCCATCACCAATTGGAAGAGAAGGAATTATGCAAGTCAAGAGAGTTAGAGGTTATCGATGGTAGGCCCATCGAATCAGGAACCATTACAACCATGGCCAAGTGAAACATGGGCATACAATCACATCAGGAGCAATTACCAGCGTTCGTAACAAAGTTAGAACATTATCCGATAGTATTTGGGCTCCCATGGTCACCACATCACGATGTAAGAATTAAATTTCAAAGTCGCAGGATCGATTTTGAAAGCCGCTACTGCCAACAACACTGCCAACATTATTCAAGCGTATGGGTGTGGGGCAATCATATGGAAACGACGGAGAAATCCAGGCTAGACATCTGCGCAGTAGCCGTCTCACTCTTTATGAGACAAATGAAGAAGGAAGGGCTCAAAGGTTATACTGTCACATTGTACAAAATCAATAGGGTCTTGGAAATGAAAAATCTATAGGAAAAGCCCCTCGAAGAAGTCATCCCCAAAGCGTACCATGAGTTTCTACCCCTGTTCAACAAGGTAGTCGCGGAAATGCTACCTCCGCACCGGTCCTACAACCATCAAATTAAGCTGCAAGAAGGGTTCACACCGCCGTTTGGTCCAATTTAGAGCTTATCCCGAGAAGAGCTACAAGTTTTAAAAGAATGGATAGAGAAGAACTTGTCCAAGAGATTCATTCGATTGTCTTCGTCACCCTGCGGAGCCACAGTGTTAGGGGTTTTCCCTTAGCATGCGTATGAAGTACATCAGACTTAGTCTCTCAGGCTTACCGTTAGTCAAAGATGATTAACGGTTAAGATCACACCCCTGAGGATGTCTACTGATGAGTTAGCAGACGGCTCAACATAGCCGGGTGAAATCCCCATAATAGTCTATGCTACAATACTGCGTCTCAGCATAGGGAATAGCTACCCAGTGTGGAGACAGTACGCACACTCGATCAGACAGTAATCTTGGGGGAACCCATAGTACTGGCTAAGGCATGGGACACACCAACCATACTGCCGAAGCAATGTAACTGCCAAGCAGGGGTCTTCGGATCAGCTGTGCGTTACGGATCAGACCAGTGTTATCTTCATTATCATGCTAATACTGGGACAAACCATACCCGTGCTTAGCTTCATGGATTTGGTTGGACAAGCGATATTATCTTAGTATGCGGGACTTTGCTATCTCTAGAGCTAGAATAAGCAAAGGAGATAAGCTAACTGCGCCCCGGTAGTTTACTCTGCCTAAAGGATAAGTGCTTGGATCTAGACTGTCGAACCCCAGCTCTGCCGTGTTTGCAATACGATAACTGATAGAGGGCACCCCCTCCGGGGAACACGGATAAGACCCGATGACACTAGGTACGTGGCAATGTATGGGTTGGCAGCTCATTAAATCATTGATCACTATTCCACTCAATACGAGGAAAGATAACTAATACGAAGTAATGGTCCGATATGTATGTCAGCAACGTCATAACATGCAGGATAACCTTTGGGAACTCCTGGTGGGGGCTTACGCAACCACACGTTGTCAAACGGAACTCTCCACAGCTAATTACCGAGATCGGCTCTGAAGCAACGATCGGATGTTATGTGAACACCCACCACGGTGGACTGAGTGTTATTGAGATAGTACTATACACACACATCATAGATTACAGAGAAGTACCGTCGCCCCTTAGCAGGATGGTTTGACGCGGAAATACTCACCTATAAAAGACCACCTTAAACCCACAAGTTTAAAACACAACGATTCAAGCAACAGTCGAACAAACCACAGTCAGAACACAACAGCGGAAAAACCACCTGAAATATTATTAAGTTAATTACCTTAAGAATATTCACCAATAAACTTTTTATGTCTATTACAGACGACCAGAAGGTTCTCTACGCTCGCCTCTTGCACGCCCAAGCAAACACTTGAGCCAAATACGAACACCTGGCAAGGTACCTTCTTCGCAATAACCTTTGGATAGAATATTACCATTATTTCCATACCGGTGAACTTCCTTCGCAAACCGCCTTTGACGAATCCTCGGAAGATTACCTCCAAGACAGTTACAACTTTTAAACAGGGCCATACTGCAATAGATGCCCGTATTCATTCATACGGTACAACGACAAGTCGGTACAACAATATAGATAAGTTACATCTAGCTGCAGTATCCCCCTAATACACAGTACGTTTTGCTCCGAAACTGGAAGGAGGCCTGAGACTCTGCGTTGACTATCCAGGGTTAAATGAAGGAACGATAAATAACCGGTACCCCTTGCCATTAATTCAAGAGACCTGTTTAAGACTCTCAAATGCTCACTATTATACCAAATTAGGCGTCCACGATGCGTATAATATGATTAGAATCGCAGAAGGGGATGAATGGATAACAGCTTTCAGGACCCACTATGGACTTTTTGAATCCTTTGTTATGCCCTTTGGACTTACCAACATGCCAGCATCATTCTAAGAATTTATCAATGATATGCTACACCCCTTTTTGGACATATTCTATATGGATTTTTTGGATGACATCCTCATTTACAGCGATAACCTGAAGAAACATAGGACACATGTCAGAGTAGTAATGACCTCATTCAAGGAAGCTGGCGTCTATCTAAAAACAGAAAAATACGAGTTCTATAAAGAAGAGGTCAAATACCTAGTGTTAATTGTCAGAGTAAACGAAATCAGAATGGATCCAGAGACAGTTCAAGCAGTCGAGAACTGGGAAGCACCGGAGTAACTGAAGGAAGTCCAAGCCTTCCTAGGCTTTGCTGATTTTTACCAATGGTTCATACAGAATTATAGCAGGGTAGTGCAACCACTAACAAAACTCACAAAAAAGCCAGTACCTTTTCATTGGGGACCCGATCAGAAAAGCGCATTCACCGAACTTAAATTAGCGTTTACAACAGCTCTGGTACTGGCCTACTTCGATCACGAAAAGGAAATCGTTCTGGAAAGCGATGCTTGGAGTTATGTATCCGCCAGAGTCCTCTCCCAGTTTGATAATCAAGGAGTATTACATCCCGTAGCCTTCTTCTCCAAGAAACATTCGTCCACTGAGGAAAATTACGAAATATATAATCAAGAACTGGGTGCGATAGTCAAAAGCCTCGAACAATGGTGACCGGAGTGCGAAGGGTCAGCACATTCAATTGAAATCCTCACCTATCACAAGAATCTGGAGAATTTCATAACGTCCAAATTGCAGAATAGAAGCCAAATCAAATGGTCTGAATTCCTGTTATGGTTTCAGTTCAAGATAGTCTATCGCCCAGGAAAGCAAGGTCAGAAACCCGATGCACTCACAAGAATGCCAAGAGATATTCCTCCGAAGGGGGGGGCAGAAAAAATCCAACAAATTGTGTTAAAAACGGAAAACCTCAACAAAGAACTGTGCAAAAACTTGGTAGTAGCATTCATGGAAACACTTAACCTCGATAACAATTTGGCAAATCCTGACGAGCTGTGGAACTGGGTAAACATTATATGTAAGAAATGCCCAGAGTTATACACACACACGAAAGCACTGCTAAAAGTTTCCAAATTACAACAAATCCAACTGACGGACGAGGATAAGTTCAAGTGGATCCATGAATGCCATGACTCCCCGGTCGCAAGATATCCAGGACGAGCAAAAACTTTTGACCTGCCAAGCTGAAGCCATTCCTGGAATCAGATGAGAAAGGATGTGGACTGCTTTGTACGAAACTGCCACGTCTGCCAACAGAGCAAAGCAATCCATGGAAAAACTCATGGCTTGTTACGACCGTTAGAAGTACCGGAGCAACTATATAAAGATTTGAGCATGGACTTGGTAGTCGGACTGCCAGAACGCGAAGGGTTCTACGCAGTATGGGTAGTGGTTGATTGCCTAACAAAGATGCGACATTTAGTACCCTGCACTGACAAACCAGATCGAAAGAAGCTGAGCGAAATGTACATTAAGGAAGTGTTCATACTGCACGGACTGCCCAAAACAATAGTATTGGATCAAGGGCTGCTATTCGCTTCGGAATTCTGGAAACACATCTGCAAAAGATTGGGAATCGAACGAAGACTGTCAACCGTATTTTACCCTCAGACTGATGTTCAAACTGAGATAGTTTAAGCAGTAATGGAACAGTATCTTTGAAATTTCATCAATTATCAGCAACAGGCCTGGGTCCGATGGCAACCCATGGCAGAGTTCGCAGCCAATAATCATACCACAGAAACAACGAATTACTCCATGTTTTTTGGCAATTACGGATTCCATCCACGAATGACCTTTGGCCAACATCCGGTCAGAAATCCGAATGATATCCGCAAGGTCAACACGCAGCAGGTAGCCCAACAAATGGAACCACTGTTTAGCGAACTTAGAGCAGAAATGACAAGAGCCCAAACCGTACAGTCCAAACAGGCCAACAAATCATGAAGAGTTGGAACAGAGTTGCAGATAGGCGACAAAGTAGTGATGGACGCCAGCAATCTATCGACAGCCAGACCCAGGAAGAAACTGGACTGCAAACGTATTGGACCATATGAAATCACGGAGGTCATCAGTCCATGGGTCTATAGAATTAAGCTACCAAATCAACTGCACATTCACGACGTTCAACAGATATCCAAACTAGAAAATGCCGTCCAGGATCTCCTTCCGAATCAAAAGCAAAAACCACCCCCACTGGTAATAGTCGATGGAGAAGAGGAGTATAAAGTTGAGTGGATAGACCATTCCAGGCTGTTTCGGAGGCAGCTGCAGTATTTGGTAAAATGGAGGGGCTACAATGAGCGCAGCTGGGAGCCCGCGACCAACGTAGATAGACCTAAGGCTATCGACGATTTTCACACGGGACAACCTGGCAAGCCCAGATTGTGAACCTCGTAGGTACTCGGTATCGGAGAGGTAGAAGCTACTGTCACAGTTGTATTAAATGATGATCGGTGGTGGTGGAGTGATGATCAGTAAATAATATAGAAGATAATGAACGACGAGAATAGAATCAGATTTCAAATGGAGCCTAAAGCATGACAAGAATGAAATCCGGTTTCAAACGGAGCCTAAAGTACAACGAAAATGACATCAGGTTTCAAACGGAGGCTAAAGTACAACAAGAATGAAATCAGGTTTCAAACGGAGGCTAAAGCACCACGTGAATAAAAGCAGGATTCAAATCAGGGTTTTACAGGAGAGGTTGGAAACATACGAAAGCAGTGTACAGAGAAAGCAGGAGTTCAGATATATTATAGAACGAGTGAAATCACTGTATATACACCAGGCGTGTGGCGGAGGATATGTTTCTTTTTTCACTCGTACTCTAGTCTATAAAACAAACAATTAGCTTCGGCTTTCACTTCTTTCACATTCGGTAATTCTGGATTGAGTTTCTTTCATACAGTCCTCATTTTGTAGCTACAGGCTACTCCTAGATTCCTCTACCATCTGGCTTCCGGTTTGTATAACCTCCAGAACCTTGAACCCTGAACCCTTGACAATAAGCCCCCACCAAGCATTGCAAAAATTATCCCGCATTCATGGTGACATTGCGGACGCACATATTGGACCATTAGTTCGTATTAGTCATCATTCGTCTTTATGAGTGGAACAGTGATCAAAGATTCAATAAGTTGCCAACCCATACTTTGCTACGTATCTAGTGTCTGTTAGGGATTTTTCATTATTATGCATATTAGGTACATCAGGCTTAGTCTCCCAGGTTCACCATGTGATGACTTGCATCATATGGATGAAGATACAACCCTGGGAATGTCTACTGATGAGTGAGCAGAATGCCCAACATAGCCAGGTGAAATTCCAATAATATTCCAAGCTCCCATACTGAGCCTCAGCAAAATGGGCTAGCTAATGTTAGGGGTTTCCCCTTAGCATACGCATGAAGTACGTCAGGGTTAGACTCCCAGGATAACCACTGACAAAGGTCAGCGGATAAGGAATCACCCCTGAGGATGTCTAACTGATGAGTTAGCGGACGGCTCAACATAGCCGGGTGAAAACCCCATAATAGTCCATGCTACAATACTATGTCTTAGCAACTGGGTTAGCTGTCCAGTGTGGAGACAGTACGTACACTCGATCAGACAGTAACTATGGGAGTAAAAACCTATAGTGCTGGCTAAGGCATGGGACATACCAACCATACTGCCGATGCAAAGTAACTGCCTAAGCAGGGACCCTCGGGTCAGCTGTGCATTACAGATCAGACCAGTGTTATCTTCGGCATTTTGCTAAATGGGACAAACCATACCTGGGCCTAGCCTCCTGGAAATGGTTGGACGAGCGATATCATCTTAGTATGCGGGACTTTGCTATCTCTAGAGTCAGTAAACAAAGGAGATAAGCTGACTGAGCCCCGGCGGTTGATTCTACCTAAAAGATAAGTGCTCGGGCCTAGACTGTCGAACCCCAGCTCTGTTGCATTTGTCGCACGATGACAGAGAGAGCGCACCCCCTTCGGGAAACACGGATAAAACGTGATGACACTAGCTACGTGGCAATGTAAAGGTTGGCAGCTCAGTAAATCATTGCATCAGCAAAATGTAAAATGCTCCCGGAGCATTGGTGTAATCTCCGGGAGGCTCCCGGAGGCTCCCGGAGGCTCCCGGAGCATAGGAAGGTACTCCGGGAGCCTCCGGGAGAAATGGCATAGTTTCAGACCCTCCTGGAGCTCTCACCAAACCTCCCGGAGACTCCCGGAGTATGGGAAGGTACTCCGGGAGCATCCGGGAGAAATTGACGTAGTTTCGGACCCTCCTGGAGCTCTCACCAACCCTCCGGGAGACTCCCGGAGCATGGGAAGGTACTCCAGGAGCCTCCAGGAGAAATGGACATAGTTTCGCACCCTCCCGGAGCTCTCACCAACCCTCCCGGAGACACCCTGAGCATGGGCAAGTTACTCTGGGAGCTTCCAGGAGAAAAGGGCCAAAGGGCCAAAATTCGAACCCTTTTTGAGCTTCTCACAAAACCTCCCGGCGCGCCAGAAACCTATGCCGATTCCTACCTCATGAGCGCTCATCAAACCTCCCGGCGCGCCTGAAAAGTCGTTTAACTCCCTTAGATTGCGGTGCACCTTATTTTTTTTTGGACCAATGGGCTTTTGCACTGTCCAACCAGCATTCAGATTGGTAAACTATATAAATGCCATATCGCTCTACAAATTGTCATTGCAACTCATGTCCCACCTCACGAAACACCCAACCAGCCTAAACTCTGATTATAGGTGCGCCGAAAGCAACCTCGTAACTCTCAATATACAGTCCAGTACGAATCCAGGTCCACCTGGTTGTTCAATAACCATACGCTTGTATCATCTCCACGGTTACTACCACTGCCTAGTACTTCTTCATCCGCTCTGACCAAATGTGCAGGCCCAACAATTGCTCCAACTGGAACGATGTGCATTTTATTAGTCAATTTTACCACTCGAATGAAGCCATCAATCTTGTCAGCCCAGCCCCTTCGGTCTTGAAATTTTGTTGGAATCACCACCGCATACGCTTGGGGTCGAGGACGTAATACCCATTCTCGTCTCCTTTTACATCGTTTGGAGAATGTTGGTAGTATTTTTCCTTCAGGTAGGTGTTCTCGAAACTGTAGAATCTTGTTTGGTGGCGTCCAGGTAAAATATAAGATCGGAAACGATGGAACTCGGCCTTGAAAATTATTGCCAAGGTGATTATGCTCACTCTCTGCATGTTGAACCCACACAGTATGTGCTTTAGGCATCATTCCCTTATTAGCATTAGTATATTCCACCTTACAGTCAAGCCCTATTCGCTCGATGGTTGCAGGAGAGTGGAACAGTTGGCGATAATAGGATAGACCATTGTGTAGTTTGATTCGAACTTCATCCATTAGTGTCTTAAGATTGTAACCCAACACAAGACCCGTAATTTCTCTTCCCCAATCTTCTTCAATTTGAGCCCGAAATAGCTTTCCAAGATTGGGAATTTCGAAATCGCCGGCTACATCTGTTAGAGATTTTAGTTTGACACTCCTACACTCCCCACGGACGTGTGTTTCTCTCAAGTTATACATATTTGGCGGTACTGGGCGGAATATTGGCTCAGGCTGTCCTTTTTAGAGGCGTAGTCGGTGGGCTCGCCTTGTATTTCGTCGTTTGTCTACCGCTGATAAGAGATTGAAAGCCTAGTTTTAAGTAAGCTGGACTGGCCAATAAGTATATTAATACGAAAGCTACTCTCAGATAATTTCTCACCTTAGCCGAATCAACATCATACCAGCCTTGAAGTGCAAGGTAACGCAGAGTTTCCTCCATATAGTCTAGGCCACTGCGGCGGTCATTGTATTTGAGAATTTGTCGAGTATAATTCACTTTATTGCTGGAGCGGTAGCCATCTTTCACATTGGAAATATGTAACAATTCTGAGATATCGGTTGTGAAATTGTCTCCCGAACCCATTCGCCGAATTGACTCTGATATATGGCTGACCAGATGCATCTTGGGGTAACCAAAGTGCACTATCTGATGTTCAAGGGCTTTTCGGAGCTCATGAATGCCGTGTTGCTCCCACGAAGTTTCAAATTCAGCCATTCGCTTAGAAAATGTCCTCTTGAAAAGATGCTGTTGTGCCGCAGTGATTCCGTATATCTCTCTTTCCAGATTGTCGGTGGTAATCGAATCTCTGTCATCAATCTCAGTGTGATCCAGACGCGCTTGAAATTGTTTGCGTTTGGCAGCATTAATTTTGTGGGCCCCATACACTTCTGCCTCTACTGCAACTCGGATCTTCACAATCTTTTGCTCACGTATTCTCACAGATTCTCGTTTCAGCTCATTCATGACTTTGGCTTCTGCAGTCTTCGACATTTTCTGTTTTCGGAAAACACTTTTCAACCTGTAGAATCGTTTGAGCGCATCATCAAGTCCAGTGAGGGATAGATCAGAGTGGCTTCGTTGGCTTACGAGTAGGCAGAATTCGCATAATGCCCGCACGGTTCCCATTACTTCTTCATCGGATGAAATCTCGTCAGCATTCGTTTCGTCATCCATGGTACCAGCTAATATTGGCGCGCAGTTAACTGCCAATGTTCTAACCATTCCCCTGATCTCTTTCCCCTGCCATGTCCCACTCTTTAATGAATCAAAGGTCTTTTGAAATAGTTGGAGTCCCGGATACCGTGGTACCGATGTGAAACGCTTATCGAATCGGTTTTTGAGATTTCGTGCTTTAAGGTATTTGAGAAGCCAGTCAAATAGATCCTTTACTAATCCCAGGAGCAATTGATGTAATTCATCAGGTTGCCATAGACGGTACACATTGCAGAGAGGGTATTGCCAGAACTTGTTAGGGAATGATCGTACTCCAGATGCTATTAGTTCATTGATCTGTTCATGATCGAGAAGTTCACTGTAGGTTTCTTGATCCCTCGGATTAAAGATTGTTTGTTGACCTGAATGACCCATCGGCGCACCTTTAGGTATTTCACAAATAGGACACGAACCGTATGAAACTCGAGCAATCATCACATGTTCTGGATAGTCACCAACCCATGCAGCCAGCAATGGAAAGCACATTCTTCGAAAACCGTCGGCACAATCCCATTCCAAGCCCGGTCCACTGATATCGAGTTCTCGGAGCGCCGACAGAATCGTGTGGATTGCGTTGTGCCAGGCATCATCAGTGTTTTTGGAACCTTTTGGAGGACATGGTATGAGTCCGACGAGGATCCAGGCACGCTTCTTGGGGCTCCGGCGGACATCTTTTCGTATATTACCGATAGTCATGTATAAGGGCCAGGCCTGTTTATCACCAGAAAAATTTGTCAGATGCGTTTTATCAGACGCAAAAATAACTGGTACAATCGTGGCGCCCTGAGGTAGGTGCTCCTGAGTATCCCACCACCAATCGCCAGTGTTCATCTCACTGTAAATGCGACGCCCCTCAGAATCTGCTAGTCGCACCGGTTCAAAATCCAAGTGCGTGGCGAATGGGATATGAGCCAAAAGAAATTTGATGCACGTGAATATATCTCGATAATACAATGTGCCGAATGTTTGTGAACAGTCTTCTAGCCAACTCTCTGCACCTAAACCGAAGTCTATGGATTCCAAGAGTGCCCACAACTCAGCAGCTGATTGAAAGGACTCGATACGGAAGTCGTCAAGTCCATGTTTCAGGTGCTGGTCGATCCACGTTTTTGGAGTTCTGACACAAGGATTGAGCTTGCTGAAAGTCATATGCACAATCGAATGGATGCCATGGGTTCCATTGATCCAGGTATATACGATGTTTGTTGTATATCCCAGTAGCAACACCGTACGCCTGACCACCAGCCGCCTCCGCTCCCACGACATCGCTGTGATATTTAGTTTTTCATTGGGTCAGGCGTACATGTTAGATCTGGCTTCTGAGGGTCTATAGATTCACTGTTGGAGGAATCTTCGGGTGGTGGCACTCCTGGTATAGAATCTACCGGCTCACATTGGTATAAGATCATATATCTTGGGATGATTCAGGTGCACCTACTGACATTGAACCTAGCTGGTGCTGGACGGTTCCAGCCAACTGGAGGTATAGTTCTGTCCAGCAAAAGGCCTTCAGCCAGGGTAATGGGGTGAAACTGCTTGTAGTGAGCTTCTAATCTGTTCTGGTGGGGTAATTTTTTGTTGCAGATAAAACAAGTAATGCGATTTCGCCTCGATCGAGCCATGCTAGTAGAATAGATGGTGGTGGTGATATTTCAGGGGGGTTCACACAAGAGTTTCTCTCCCAGGGATTTCTTTGTAAGACTGGTCCAATTTGCGTTAGCGCATTAAATTTCAGCCGCACCACCACCACGGAAGTGCACCGGCTAGAAGTGCACCACCTTGAGTGCGGGGTATCAACCTCAACTTCTTTTCATTTTTCTCATCACTGTTTTTCTTTCTAGAATCACTACAACCGAGCTGCTTTCCCACCAAGCATGCTGTATAATTATGCCCTCAACCTTACTAGGCTTTTTGTACATATGCATATCTCTCGTTCTGGCCCATATATAACAAACTTATCGTATAACTATATATGCTACGTCACCGGAGCACCTCCAACAACCACCCGAATAACGCTTGGGCCTCGAATATCATACAATATGGAGGTAAGAATCATACCTTGCTGCTCACCATCATCAAGTTGATTGGTTCTTAGGATGA
>WHVE01001417.1:0-12793 GCA_015178995.1 Trichophaea hybrida
ACCCAAAACTTAAGGAGGTTCAGGCATTTTTAGGATTCGCCAACTTCCATCGAAGATTTATAAGGAATTTTAGCAGGGTGGTTCAACCATTAACAAAACTCACAAAAAAGCTTGTATCTTTCACTGGAGCCCTGATCAAAACAGAGCGTTCATTGAGTTAAAGGAAGCATTTACAACAGCACCAGTTTTGGCACATTTCGATTAAGAAGATGAAATTGTTCTGGAAACCTATGTATCTAGTTACGTGTCTGCTGGAGTACTGTCTCAATACGACAACCAAGGAATCCTTCATCCGGTAGCATTTT
Source organism: Trichophaea hybrida (assembly GCA_015178995.1). Taxonomy (NCBI): domain Eukaryota; kingdom Fungi; phylum Ascomycota; class Pezizomycetes; order Pezizales; family Pyronemataceae; genus Trichophaea; species Trichophaea hybrida. The sequence continues at coordinate 306 of WHVE01001417.1, forward strand.
TTTCCAAGAAACTCACACCGGCGGAAGAAAATTACGAAATCTATAATCAGGAATAGGGAGCCATCGTTAAAAGTCTCGGGCAATGGAGACCGGACTGTGAAGGGTCAGTACATCCAATTAAAATACTGACTGATCACAAGAACCTCGAATACTTCATGACGTCAAAACTACTCAACAGGAGACAAACGAGATGGTCCGAATTCCTGTCAAGATTCAAGTTCAAGATTATTCACCATCCAGGGAAACAAGGTCAAAAGCCCGATGCACTCACCAGAATGCCAGAAGACATACCTCTGAAGGGGGGAGCAAAAAAAACCCAACAAATCATGCTAAAGACGCAGAATCTTGACCAGAGCATACAAAAGGCATTAGTGGTAGCGTTCACGGATGTAGTCAATCGGGATGAGGAAGAAGTCGGTCCAGAAGAATTGTGGAACTGGATCCAAAATGTTTGTAAAAACTGCCCATGCGACAGTAGCGAAGTACTGAGGTTAAACGCAACCGAAATCCTTAACAACGATGCATCAGACCAACTCCAACTGATCAAAGAACATCACGACACACCAGCGGCCGGACATCCAGGACAAGCAAAAACCCTCGAGTTACTCAAAAGAAATTATCAGTGGCAAGGCATGAGGGCAGACATGGACAGATATGAACGGAACTGCCATGTTTGCCAACGCAGCAAGGCAACTCATCAGAAAATTCACGGATGGCTCAAACCACTGGAAGTACCTCAACAACCATGGAAAGATCAAAGTATGGATTTCGTGGTGGGACTACCAGAAAGCGAGGGGTATAACGCAATATGGATAGTGGTCGATAGATTGTCAAAAATGAAGCATTTAGTTCTGTTCCGGGATGACACTGATGGGAAGAAGCTGGGTGAAATGTTCATACGAGAAGTGTTCAAGTTACATGGCTTACCAAACACTATAGTATCAGATAGAGAACCTCAGTTTGCCTCGGAATTCTGGAGACATGTTTGGGAAAGACTTTGAATCGATCGAAGAGTGTCAACAGCGTTTCACCCACAAATGGAAGGACAAATAGAGCACATGAATGCCGTTATGGAACAATACCTCAGAGCATTCGTCAATTATCAACAGAATGACGGGACACAATGGCTACCAATAGCAGAATGTGCGTCAAACAATCATGCCTCGGAAATAATAGGATGTTCACCATTTTTCGGCAATTACAGATTCTACTCAAGAATGACCTTCAGCCAACATCCAGTTTCAAACGGAAACGATATCAGGGAAGTAAATGCAAATACTCTCCCCCAGAAAATGAACGACATCTTTGAACCAATGAAAGCTGAAATGAATCACGCATAACCTATCCAAGCGGAGCAGGCGGATAAGTATCGACGAGAGGGTGGCGGAGATGAAAGCCGGGGATCGATTATGGATGGACGCCAGGAATATTGCAACACAGCGACCAAGCAGGAAGCTGGACCGGAAACGCCTGGGACCTTACGAAGTTACCGAAGTTATCAGCCCATGGGCCTATCAGTTACGGTTACCCAAGGACCTCCACATCCACCCAGTACAACCTAATATCCCGCTTGGGCAAAGTCTCGGAAGATCCTCTACCAGGGCAAATCGAATCAGCACCACCACCAGTCATTGTGAACGGAGAAGATGAATATGAAGTGGAGAGTGTTGAAGATAGCAGAATATTCTGACGCCAATTGAAGTACCTGATCAAGTGGCAGGGCTACCATGAAAGGAGCTGGGAACTGGCAGTTAATGTGGACGAACTTCACGCTATCGATATATTCCACACGGAACAACCTGGTAAACCTGGATCAACAACGTCGTAGGAACTCGGCTGGTGGGAGGGGGAGCTATTGTCACGGTTGTGTCAAGTGAGGATCGGGGGAAGAGTGTGGATTGATGAAGGATATATGGGAATACGAAGATAATCAAGTTTTGAAAAAAGGACACAGGTTTCGATGGAAGAAATCAGGTTTCGAAGAAAGGAAACAGGTTGTGATAGTTGCATTGTAAATTATGGCGTGATGGTTATGGTATGGTTTATGGGTTGAAAGGTTTGCGTACATAGTTGTGTGAGGTTTGGATGTATTTTGAAACAAGTGAGTAAAGGTGACAACGGTCACGTTAGCTGTGTATATGGATGCTGGATTTGCGGAGGATAGGTTTGTTCTTCACTCATTCTCTAGTCTACAAAACAATCAATAGCTTCAGCTTCAATCTTTGTTCACTACTGTGATTCCGGATTTTGAGTCTCTAGTTTGTTATGCAGTACCCACAATCACTGCTACCTTAGTTTGGTTTTCATAACCCCTAGAACTGCGAGCCTTGAAACCTTGACAGTTTCCATCAATCAGATATCTAATGCATATCATTTGTGAGTTATGATCATCAAAATAAGTACTGTTATCCGGTTGTGAAGTATGTAAGCAATAAGGAATTCTGGAGCTATGAGAATCTCCCTATCTACCGACAGTGGTAGAGGTAGATTGTAGAGCCCCATCTCACAGCCATATCACAGAGCTCCACTCTAATTCAACTCCATGTACAACTGTATACATATTTCAATGTAATCAAAAGACTCAATCCTGTATCACTGAAGTGAACCATAGTTGATATCAAAGCTTATTGTATTGATTTGTAGACAAGAAAACAAATGAAGAGCAAATCAATCCTTTACTAATCCATCTGTCTTATCCACTACGATTGGGACTGTCATCACTGCAACCAATTCAGTGTAAAATATACCAAAAAGCCATGCTATATTGTATACAACATATACATCTTCTAATCTATCACCATTCTTATCTTTCAACAATTGTTCAACATCTGTTATTTTTCCATATACAAGTTTTCCAGCTCAATCAACAAATTTTTTCTTTCTACAATCATATGTTGAATTGTATAATATATAAACCAGTTTCCTGCAAACAAATGTAACTACACTTCATTTACCTTTATTCAATAATCAATCCCTACTTTAAACTTCTTCGATGGAATATTGTCAATGTTTCATAATGAAGGGGTTTTCAGGGTCATGCAAACGAACCAAGATTCAGAATTGCAGGTATTTCCAAACAAGGCAAGAGACTCAAAATTCAGAATCACAGAAGGGAAACGAGATTGGTGCTAAAGATATTGACGGTTGTGTAGACTATGGAATCAGTACACAACAAACCGATTTTCCACAGATCCAGTAACCTGATATAGACCTACTGCAACTGTTGTCATCTTGGATCACTCATTCCAACATACATTCTGATCTGACCCAACTATGCAAACAACTCTTTCAAGCCAATGGCTCATGCTATAACCTCATGTTATATTTAGATCACAGCCAATGAAACATATTTTCTTCCAACAACATCTGATTCTTTCCAATGCAACATGATTCCTTTCAACCAAACCTGATTCGTTCGAACAAAACAGGTTTCCTTACAACAAAACAGGGGATCATCCAACAAAACCCAATTCTGTTTGTGTAACCCATTTATCCATACTCCTTCAACAATTCTCACTCAATCTAACCGTGACATATACTTGTACTGCAGAATCCATTCTGATATTTGCATCCATAATGCCAATTATATTTATTAACCCTAATCATTTGTTAGAATTTATTCCTACAGTTATTACAATTTACTTATTTAAGTTCTTTTCATAACTACTTCAAATGTAAGGCTTGAATCCCAGATTTAACTTTTGAAAACCACTGAATTTCAAATGTTTTTTTGCTGATATGAATCCACTGTATTTTATATATATTGCTGGAGTAAAACAATTAAATTGAACAACTGCATAATAATTAATATGATCAAATCAATATTTGTTAAACTTGATATAATTACAATTTACTATTGCTTTTGAATATGGAAAACTTGAAAATATAAGGTACCAAATGAGTTTGCCCCTGGTGCAGTTGCAAATTGTGAACATTGTTTCAATTTGATTCGATTATAGGTACCAACTATTCCTGTATAGTTGCTGTTACAGTCAAGTTACTTCCTTTCTCATTGAGGATCTAGTTAAAGATAATTGAAAATTCTTTGGGAACAATGTATTGAAGGCATAGATGCAAAGAAGTTCTTAAGAAGTGTATATCAATGTTATTCAATAACAAGGAAGTATAAAATATAGAGTACCAGCCATATGTTCATAATGATAGTGCAAATGTTTCCTACATTATATTCTATTGTATAATTGCCCAAGATGATGCTGCACAATCTGCACTACTTTCTGTATAATTGTATATACATGTCATTTCTCTACAGATATGGTGATTACGAAGCATCCTGAATGGCAGGAAAACACATTCATATTTAAGCGATTTATGGCTAACAAGTTCAGGGCTTTTGATTTCTCCTGACTTTGTACAGACCATATCTGCTTGATGTCACTCATCAAGCTTGCAAGAGCTGCAACTCCATCGTAACACTGTGGTGTCAAATACAATCACTGGGACCATATCCATGCCATCATTTGTCTCCTACTCTAGAACCGCCATTCATTTATCACTATGTAATACTCTGAAGCATCAAATACGATCGCTTCGACTGTATTCATTTCATCTGATGTTAGCGACCGTGTATTTTTGAGTTAACACTCAATGTTGCATATCGATTACCAACTTCATCTCAGTTGTTCTGTGGTGGTGCTTATGGTGGATTTCGCTTGGGCCAACATTTGCTAAAATGTGGTAGCGGAACATAATTGATTCTCAGATATCGTTTATTAATTCTCTGTTTTGGGTTCACTTTGAAACATTTTTACATTATGAGAAAATCTGCACTTGCTTATTGCAGTTAGTTAATCATAATGGCTTTCCAACTGTGATCAACAATCTTGGTTGATTTGGATTCAACCGAGATTTGTCAAGGTGATGTAGCAGAGGCTATTGAATCTTACATCATGTTTGATGCTTGATCGACATTGCTGGTTGATTCAATATCAGCCAAAATGTATCATCATACGGTAGCAGAGTAGAATCGTCACCTGCCGGTCATTGGTTTAATTCATATTCTGGCTCACATTAGAATGATTGACATAATGAAAATAGCTGCCTGTTACTGGGGTACTGCAGAGTGCACAGAGCCAGACTGGTATGGTCATATTTGGTATCGATATAGTCTGACATTAACAACTAAAACGAAACAAAACAAGTGTATTTTGATGGTGGTTCGTCCCAATTGTTGTGGGACATGAACGTATACTGGCATTCACATGGTACGGCCGCTCCCTTGCAAAAGCCATAGGAGTCTTGTAGGTAATCCTCAGAAGACTTGTCGAACAGTACTTGGAAGGGGAGTTCGCAGATCTCGAGAATATCAAAGTCGTTGACTACAATACCTTGATATAGCAGAAAGTTTACCAAGAAGGTATAATGGATTTCGTTATGACAATAATGATGTAGATAATAAGGGTTTTAGACGTGGATGTCTTCACAAGTGTATTTGAACATAAATCATACATATTGTTAAAATGAAAACTTGATAATATTCCAGACGGTTTTCCACTGTTTGTGTACTGACTGTGGATTGCTGCTAGCGCTTGATCGTTTTCTCACCCAGAGGTTCAGGTTATCTTTGATAGGTAGGTATTTCCAGGTCAGATGTATATCAGTGAGGTATGACGGTACTTCTTTGTAAACTATGATATGTGTGTATAGTACTATCTCGATGACACTCGATCCATTGAAGTGGGTGTTCGCATAACCACTGATCGTTGCGACAGAGCAGATCACGGTAGTTAGGTGCAGACAGTTCCGTTTGACAACATGTGGTTGCATAAGCCGCCACCAGGGATCGCCAAGGTTATCCTGCAGTCATGGGGACGTTGCTAACGTACAGCTTGCACCATTACTTTGTATTCATTATCTTTCGTATTTATCAGTGGAATAGTGATCAAAGATTTCAATGGCTACCCACCCATACTGTGCCACATACCTAGTATCATCGTGTCTTACTCATGTTCCCTGTAGGGGGTACGCTCTTTCAGTTATTGCATAGCAAAGTCAACAGAGCTGGGGTTCAACCATCTGGATCTGAACGCATACCTTTCAGGTAGAATTAACTACCAGGGCACAGTTCGCTTCTCTCCTTTGATTATTTCTCTCAAGAAATAGGAATGTTCCTCATTCAAAGATAATATTGTTTGTCCGACAATCTCGGGAGGCTGCATACAAGCTCGAGTATAGTTCTTATCCCAGTATTAGTTTGATATGAAGTAATACTGATCTGATTGATAACGAACAGCTGATCATAAGATCCCTGTAAGGCAGTTACTTGGCTTTGGCAGTATGGTTTGGTCTGTCCCATGCCTTGGCCAGTAATGACAGAGTTTTTCCCCTGAGTTATTGTCTGATCAAGTGTGCGTTTTGTCTCCGCATGTGTAAGCCAGCCCACTCCACCAGGACATGGTATTGGAGCTTGGAATATCATGGGAATTTCACCCGGCTATGTTGGGCCTTCCATTCACTCATCAGTACACATCGTCCGGGGTATATCGTCAGCCAATTGACATATGTTGACATGGGTAAGCCTGGGAGACTAAGCCTGGAAGACTAAGCCTGATTTACCTCAAATGCATGATAAGGGAAAACTCCTAACACTGCAATTGCTTATCCCGGGTTGGTATTTCCGATGGCTTTCACACTGTGCATTGTGTTTGCCACTGAATCAATGATATCAAGTTTCGTATTGTCGTTGGTGGCTTGACATCATTCATTTTGTATTTCATTTGGAATGTTTGGGGGAAATTCGAACTTCAGCATGCCTTGTGCTAATTCTGCTTCACCAATTTTGTCTATGTGTATGTTCACTGCCTTCTCCTCCATTGTCCATACCTTGTTCTAGCCTATCGTCACTTCTACACAAAATATATGTCAGAAGCCTTTCCCGTATGAATTTCGGCATGTACAGTAATTGTCAAGGTTTCAAGGCTCGGAGTTCTGGGGGTTAGAAAAACCACACAGGAGGATACAGTGATCGCAGGTACTGCGTAACAAACTAGAGACTCGAAATTCGGAATCACAGAAGTGAACAGAGGTTGGTGCGGAAGGTATTGATTGTTTGTAGACTAGAGAACGAGTGAAGAACAAACCTATCCTCCGCGAATCTAGCATCCTTATATACAGTTAACGCGACCGTCGTCACCTTTGCTCACTCGTTCCGAAATACATCCTAACTCCACCCAACTATGTACGCAATCCTTTCAGTCCACGGCCTACGCCATAACCATCACGCCATATTTACAACGCAACCAACAAAACCAGATTCCAACCAACAAAACCAGATTCCTACCAACATAACCTGATTGTTTCCGACAAAACCTGATTTCGTTCGTATTCCTGTATCTCAATCATCGATCCATATTCCTCCCACGATCCTCACTCGACACAACCGTGACAGTAGCTCCCCCTTCAACAGGCCGTGTTCCTACGAGGCTATTGATTGGGGTTTGCCAGGTTGTTCTTTGTGGAATACATCGATTGCTTGAAGTCCGTCCACATTGATTGCCGGTTCCCAGCTTTGTTCATCATAGCCTTTCCACTTGACTAGGTACTGCAGTTGTCGTCAAAACATCCTTGAGTCGTCGATGCGTTCCACTTTGTATTCTTCTTCTCCGTCCACAACAACAGCAGGTGGTGCGGATTCGATTTGCCCTGGCAAGGGATCGTCCGATACTTTGATCAAGTGGGAGATTGGTTGTACTGGATGAATATGAAGATCCTTGGGTAACTGTAACCGGTAGGCCCAGGAACTGATGACCTCCGTAATCTTGTAGGGTCCCAGGCGTTTCCAGTCAAGCTTCTTGCTGGGTTGTTGTGTTGTAATATTCCTGGCGTCCATCCAGACTCGATCGCCAACCCTCATCTGCACTCCCTCCCGTCGATGCTTGTCCGCTTGTTCCGCCTGGATATCTTGCGCTCGAGTCATTTCACCCTTCATCTGTTGGATGATATCGTTCATTTTCTGGGAGAGGGTATTTGCATTTACTTCCCTGATATCGTTTCCATTTTGAATCGGATGTTGACTAAAGGTCATTCTTGGGTGAAATCCGTAATTTCCAAAGAATGGTGAGCATCCTGTTGTTTCCGAGGCGTGATTGTTCGATGCGAATTCTGCCATTGGTAGCCACTGTGTCCAGTCATTTTGTTGATAATTGATGAAGGCCCTGAGCTACTGTTCCATAATGGCGTTCATTCGTTCTGTTTGTCCATCTGTCTGTGGATGAAACACGGTTGACAGCCTTCGTTCGATTCTGAGTCTCTCACAAACATGTCTCCAGAACTCTGACGCGAATTGGGGTACTCTGTCCGACACTATGGTGTCTGGTAAGCCATGTAACTTGAACACTTCCCGTATAAATATCTTGCCCAGCTGCTTGCTGTCTGTATCGTCCCGGCATGGTACCAAATGTTTCATTTTTCACAACCTATCAACCACTACCCATATGGCGTTATACCCCTCGCTCTCCGGTAGTCCCACCACGAAGTCCATACTCAGATCCTTCCACGGTTGTTGCGGTATTTCCAATGGTTTGAGCCATGCGTGGATTTTCTGATGGGTTGCTTTGCTGCGTTGACATACATGGCAGTTTCGTACGTATCTATCCACGTCCTTCCTCATACCTGGCCATTGATGACTTCTTTTGAGGAGTTCGAAGGTTTTTGCTCGTCCTGGATGTCCTGCTGCCGGTGTATCGTGATGATCCTTTATCAGTTGAAGTTTCTTCGAAGTTTCTTCACTGATGATTTCCGTGGCGGCGGCATACAGTCCTTTGCTGCTGTCATACAGGCAGTCCTCGCACACCCTTTGAATCCAATTCCACAACTCTTCTGAGCTAACTTCATCTGCTTCTCGACTGACTACTTCCGCAAACGCTACCACCAATCCCTTCTGTATTCTTTGGTCAAGATTTTCCGTCTTCAGCACGATTTGTTGGGTTTTTTCTGCCCCCCCTTCGGAGGAATGTCTCCTGGCATTCTGGTGAGTGTATCGGGCTTCTGACCTTGTTTTCCTGGACGGTATATGATGTTGAACTTGAATCTTGACAGAAATTCCGACCATCTTGTTTGCCTTCTGTTGAGCAGCTTTGATGTCATGAAGTATTCGAGATTCTTGTGGTCTGTCAGTATTTTGATAGGATGTACTGACCCTTCGCATTCCGGTCTCCATTGTTCCAGACTTTTAACGATGGCTGCCAGCTCTTGATCATAGATTTTGTAATTTTCTTTCGCTGGTGTATGTTTCTTTGAAAAGAATACCACAGGATAGAGGATTCCCTGATCGTCATACTGTGATAATACTCCCGCGGATACATAACTCGATGCGTCGGTTTCCAGGACGATTTCCTTTTCATAGTTGAAGTGTACTGGGAGTGGTGCTGTTGTACATGCTTCCTTCAATTCGGCAAATGCTCTCTTTTGATCAGGGCCCCAGTCAAAAGGTACCAGTTTCTTTGTAAGTTTGGTTAATGGTTGAACCACCCTGCTATAGTTTCTTATAAACCTTCGGTAGAAGTTTGCGAATCCTAAAAATGCTTGAACTGTCTTGAGCTTGCCAGGTGCCTCCCACTCCTTCACCGCTGTTACTTTTTCCGGGTCCATTCTAATCCCATTCACCCTAACTATCAATCCCAGATACTTCACTTCCTGTTGATGAAACTCGCATTTTTCCACTTTCAGATACAGACCGGCCTCCTTAAGCGTCGTCATTATTGCTCTGACGTGTTCCTTATGTTCCTTTAAATTGTCACTGTAAATAAGGATGTCGTCCAGGAATGCCATACAAAAGATGTCCAGAAATGGGCGAAAGGGTATCGTTGATGAATTCCTGAAAGCTAGCTGGTGCATTGGTGAGTCCAAAGGGCATAACGAGGGATTCGAACAGGCCATAACGAGTCCTAAACGCCGTTTTCCATTCGTCTCCTTCTGCTATTCGAATCATATTGTAGGCATCTCGGACATCCAGTTTGGTGTACCACTTCGCTTTTGACAATCTCAACAAAGTTTCCTGGATTAATGGTAACGGATATCGATTGTTTATGGTTCCTTCGTTGAGTCCTCGGTTGTCCACGCATAGTCGTAAGCCTCCATTCAGTTTAGGTGTGAACAACACCGGTGCCCCGCATGATGATGATGACGATCTAATAAATCTTTTTGACAAGTTCCTTTCAATCCACTCTTTTAGGACCTGAAGTTCTTCTCTTGACAGGCTGTATATTGGTCCAAAGGGTGGGGTGAATCCGTCTTGGAGTGTGATCTTATGATCGTATGGTCTGTGTGGTGGTAGTCTTTCAGCGATTACTGTATCAAAGAGGGGGAGAAACTCATGATATTCCTTAGGAATTAACTGTTCCAGCGGTTTTTCTTGAAAGTCCTTCACTTCTAGGGCCTTGTTGATTTCATATAAGGTTACCGCATACACCTTGAGTTTCTCCTTTTCATTCCGTCTCATGAATGGCGCTGCGGCTACGGCGCATATGTCCAATTTTGGTCCATCAGATTCCGTTGTTTCCATATGATTTCCCCATAGCCATACGCTCGAATGATGTTGACAGTGCTTCTGGCAGTAATCGCTTTCGAATCCTATTCTTTTCTTTTGGAATTTGACGGTGACATCGTGAAGTTGTAGCCATGGTAATCCAAGTACGATTGGATAGTGTCCAAGTTTCGTAACGAATGCTGGTAATTGCTCCCGATGTCCACGTATGCCTAAGCTTAGTTTTGCCATAGTGGTAATGGTTCCTGATTCGATGGGCCTTCCATCTATAACTTCTAATTCTCTTGATTCTTTTAATTTTTGTTCTTGTAATTGATGATGGCGGACGAAATCTTTGTCAATAAATGCTATTCCACTAGCTCCGCAGTCTATCAAAGCGTGGGTATCAATGATCCTGTCTTGTATTTTCAGCGAGCATTTCACAACGAGATGTTTGCTTTCCATAGAAGACTCTTTTATTTCTGCGCTTGATATAGAAAACTGCGAAATACCAAATCTAGCATTAACTGACAAAGGAGATTTGTTTCCAGCGCAATGGCCATCCTTATTGCACTGCACTAAACTTTACCCGATTCCACTTCCTTTCCTTTTCCTGTTGTCGAATCTGCATCCCCTTCATTCACTGCCTTTCTAAACGGTGACACTTCCGTTTGTCCTGATGCTGCCTTCAATTTCCTTGGGCACGAGGCCCCGAAATGTCTGCTATCCCCACAGTACATACATAATCCTCCTTCCCTTCATCTTTTCCTTTCCTCAGGTGTGATCTTCTTTCCTTTCACTGCCGAAAGATCCATTGGAGCGGGACCGTGCTAACCTGGAACTGATCCTGCTGGTGCAGTGTCTGGAGCAAATGTGGTGTTGGTCGTTCAATCGGACCTTTTGTAACTCTCCCATTTCCCAGATTTCTTTTCCGCAGCTCACCCTCTCAGTTGCGAGTTTCTTCTTGACACCATCTTGATGAATTCGATCATACTTTCTGGCTCCTGTATATGTTGTATGGAGTCTATGAGCTCGTTGGATTATCCCTTTGGTAATGCGTCTAGTTGTGCATCCTTGTTCCACTTGGTGTCTACTACGTATCTTTGAAATTCCGCGTAGTACTGGGAGAATTCGCGGTCACGTTGCCTGAGTTTCTCGAGTTCCCTCTTCGCCGTTGCTGCTCTGTCTTGATCTCCAAATGCTACATCCAGTAGGTCAACTAGGTATTTCAAGGTATTGAGTTTGACTTCCCCCGAGATTTCGTCACAGTGTGGCATTAACTGTGCCAGGGCCACTCTCTTTAGACATCCAACCGCGTATCTTAACTTTTTCTGTTCGTTGTTGAACGCCTTTGGTTTTCTGGCTATCTTCAATGCTAGCTGTACCTTCCACCCCTGGAGTTCCTTCCTATCTTCTCCTGAAAAGCTGGTAATATCATTTACCTTCTCTTCTCGCTCTTCCCCTTCTGTTCCTACTCTTGATTCTCCCCCTCTACCTCTGTTAACTTCAGAATCCTGGTTACCTGTTGTCGATTTTCCTCTGCCAGGTCCCTAAACTTCTCCATTTGAGCTTGAGCATCTTCCAGATCTTGTTTCAATTCCGCCAGGTCTGGATTGGCTTCTTCCAACGCTTGTTTTAGGATCCGGATTGCTTCAACCAGATCCCCATGATTGCATGTTTGCGGTGTTTCTACTGTTGCCGTTGTTTGTTGAGTAAGCAGTAGTTTCTGCTTCAGATTGTCCCTTTCTTGGACGACTTTTTCTCCTTCTGCCAACGATTCTGATATTCGTACTTCCGCATTCTTCACAGATGGCTGTTCCTTGAGCCATTCATTCAGTCTGGTCGTCGTTGGTAGTTGGCTTATTGCTTTCAGCCCTTTGTTGATGTCCCTGATGTGCTCCCTGAACTGTACTTCGCTCATGGCTTCTATGTTTTTCGTTGCCACAATTTCCAGCTCCATCTGTAAGGCTCCAGTCCACGTGACGTCGCAAGTTGGTCTTGAGGATTC
>WHVE01001418.1:0-12746 GCA_015178995.1 Trichophaea hybrida
GCCGAGCGAAATCCATGAGAGAGCTAGTTGATGTGCTGCTTCTCACAGCCGAATCATAACCATAGTTGAAAACCCTGATTTCGGGAAGATCTTGGGGGAGGCAATCCCTCAACCACATAGTCTGTCCAGAGGACTTCCACGAGCCAAAAGAATGTCCGCCTAGTCCAGAAATGGCGAAGATGCTACGACAACTTGTAAGCCCTTGAACAATTATGGGAAACACCCAGAAACGCGATGGTGGGCAGGGGCGGCCAACATGGGATACGATCAAATAACCGAAGCGTTACTTACAGCTAGCGCAGATGTTGAAACTCACCGGCAAGACGTATCATTACTGATGGTTTCTGCCGAGAGAGGCCACGAGACGACTGTCCAGCTGCTTCTGGAGAGCGATACCGACGTTCTGAACCATGACGATGGCTTCGGCTGGACTGCGATGTACCGTGCAGCTATAAACGGCCACCTGAGAACGGTCGAGATGTTGCTTGACCACGGCTCCAATATTGGGGCCGTGGACTCTGTTTGGGGGACAGCACTGCACAATGCGGCTAGGAATGGCCATCAACCCACTGTTAAACTGCTGCTTGAATGAGGCTCTAATATCGATGCGAAAGATAACTACTTTGAATGGACGGCGCTGTACTGTGCAGCCAGCAACGACCACTAGGCTGTAGTCGAGTTACTACTCAATAGCGGATGTAGCGTCGAGGTAGAGGACACAGACAGATGTACGCCGCTGCACTATACAGCTACGAAAGGCCATCAGGAAATTACCAAGTTATTACTCAATGGAAACACCAAATTGCGTTTTCACAACTACTTCAATGCTTTACACAAATGCAACGAAAGTGACGAAACAGCGATCGACTGTGCGGCTAAGAACGGCCAAGGGAATAGTCCAGCTGCTACTCGACCATTGTACCTATGCTGATAGCAATCGTGACGAGCATCTCGACTGTGCGTCTGAGGACAGCCACCATCACGTTAGTGCAGGGTGTTGTAAGCTCGAGCAAGCGTTGTTCAATGCGGCTGGCAAGGGCTACCTGCCAATTGTCCAGTTGCTACTCGACCACGGCGCCGGCGCCAATGTCCATCATAATCTTCTGAAAAACGGAGCGGCGCTCATCCATGCGGCTGGAAATGGCCGCCTGGATGTAGTCTAGCTGCTACTCAACCACGGTGCCGATATCAATGGTTCGGAGGGACTCATAAGGACGGCACTCCACAGGGCTTCTAACTACGGTCATCAAACCACTGTTCAGCTTCTTCTCGACCACGGCGCCGACATTCATGCTTGGAACGAACACTGGCCATGGGGAACAGCACTTCACTGTGCGATTCGCAATGGCAATGGAACCACCGTTCAGCTGCTGCTCAATCGCGATTTTGATATCCAGGCCAAGGGCTGGGACACCTGGAAGAAGCTACACCGCGCTGCATTGAATGGGAACAATGCCGAAGTCCAGAAGCTGCTCGAATCTGGTTTCGACATCCAGGCGCAAGAAGAGTTAGACTGCATAGCACTACACTGCGCAGCAATGAACGGCCACCGGGACACAGTCCAATCGCTGCTCGGCTATTGTTGCAGCATTCACGTCAAAGGCAAGAGGCGTGTAACACCGCTGTACCTTGCAGCTAGAAACGGCCATCAGGTCACAGTCCAGCTGCTGCTCGACACTAGCTCTCACATCTAGGACCCAAGAAACAGCGTTGGAATACGCAGCAATAAACAGCCACATGGCAGTAGTCCATCTGCTTCTTGACCGCGGCGCTACCATCAATGACAAATACGGCGATTCGGCGCTCCACAGTGCGGCTACGGCAGGTCACACGGATGTAGTCCAGTTGCTTCTCGACCGCGGGGCCAATATCAATAGCTTCACCGGAAATGGGAAAGGATCGGCCCTCCACATTGCGGCTCGGAACGGCAACCAGGCAATAGCTCAGCTGCTGCTTGATCGTGGCGCCGATATCTATGCCTGGGACGCCGAAATTGGGTGTTGCGGGACACCGCTCCACGTTGCAGCTAGGAACGGCGATCAGGCGATGATCCAACTGCTTATGGACCGGTTAGCCGACATGCGGACTTGGGACAAAGATGTCAACGACGGGGAGGACGACAGGGAGGTGGACGACGGGGACGACGACGATGGAAAAACGACAACGATGGCTGTATGTTGCAAGAAAATGTAGCCGAGACAGCCTCTCTAGACTCGATCTAAGTGAGGTTTCATGGCTGTCCATCCAAATATATTGTGTGTGTAAAGTCAACAGGTTGAAGAATATACATGTAGGCCGTGCTTATCGGATTTTCAAGTATGGGGACACTGGAAAAACTCATATCTTGGTTAGGTGTCCCCAAACTTGAAAATCCGACGAGCAATATGTAGAATTATGGCTGGAGTTCTATCTACGGTAGCTTGATGTCTATATAAGGTTTTTGTTACCAACCTTAATACAAGACATCCGCCATTACTTATATTGATTCGATTTTCCATGGCACTCTGGAATAGATGGTGATTTCGTGTAACTGATGTTTTTTTGTGTTTGTTTGTTTGTAATCATATTGCATTCGGCCGCTTGCGGCCATGGCATAATCCTGATCCTAAGCACTTCCACAGTTCCAGCCAAAGCCGGACACAAGGCCTCAGCACCCCGGCCTTTCCTGCTTCCAAGTCGTACTTCCTGATCTCCTTCCCCCCAGTCCGTCTAAATTAACATACAATCTTTCCACCCTCCTCTGCCCCTCTCCCCACCTCCTCCCTATTCTTCATCACTGCTTCCATCCTCCTCTGCCTCTGCATCGTCCCCTTCCCTCACCCCCATTACTCTTTCCACATCTGTATCAGCTAGAAACTCTAATACTGGCTTGACGGCTTCGTCTGTATCAAACACCTGAGACATTGGCACCTTCATCCTTCCCTCTTTCCACTCGCACTTCACTTTCAACTTTTCCCAAAGGACGTCCTGCTGTCTCCTAAATTCCTTGCACCATTTGAAGAGGTAGTTCCTCGTCTGCCTCATGTGTTGGCACCACCAGCACTCTTGGCTCTCTTTCTTTTTGATTCTTTCTAGGTAAACTGCTGTGAGTCCATGGCCCACTTTTAACTGCAGATACCTTGATGCAACCAACTTTCTTGCGACACTCACCTCTGCTGCCATTTTTCTCTTTTGATTCATTCTGTACACAGCCTTCTTGTTGAATTTCGCTTTCCACCACGCATCAGTTTCCGTCCACTTTGCTTCTGTAACCCTTCTCTGGATACTCGCGAATGACATTCCTTTGTATCTTTCAGCAACAGCTTTGACCCTCCCTTGCTCCAGGGCTGCCACTTTCGCTTCTTTGTCTGCTTTTTGGTTTCCCTCCACCCCTTATGGGATGGCACCCATCTGTACACCACTTGGATACCCTTTGCGAAGAGTTTGTTGTTGTGTGTTAGGGGGATACTGCAGCTAGATGTAACTTATCGATATTGTTGTACCGACTTATGGTAAAGGCGTATTTTGATTTTAACGATCCAACTAAAAATATGGAATTCGATTGTGACGCGTTTACGTCGTTGTACTGTATGTATAAATACGGGCATCTATTGCAGTATGGCCCTTTTAAAAGTCGTAACTGTCTTGGAGGTAGTCCTCCGATGACTCGTCAAAAGCGACTTGGGAAAGGAGTTCACCGGTGTGGAAATAATGGTAGTATTCTTCCCAAAGGTTATTACGAACAAGGTATCGTGCTAGGTGTTCGTATTTGGCTCGAGTGTTTGCTTGAGCGTGCAAGATGCGAGCGTAAAGAATCTTTTGGTCGTCTGTAATAGACATAAAATGTATTGGTGAATATTCTTAAGGTAATTAACTTAATAATATTTCAGGTGGTTTTTCCGCTGTTGTGTTCTGACTGTGGTTTGTTCGACTGTTGCTTGAATCGTTGTGTCTTAAACTTGTGGGTTTAAGGTGGTCTTTTATAGGTGAGTATTTCCGCGTCAAACCATCCTGCTAAGGAGTGACGGTACTTCTCTGTAATCTATGATGTGTGTGTATAGTACTATCTCAATAACACTCAGTCCACCGTGGTGGGTGTTCACATAACATCGATCGTTGCTTCAGAGCCGATCTCGGTAGTTACTGTGGAGAGTTCCGTTTGACAACGTGTGGTTGCGTAAGCCCCCACCAGGAGTTCCCAAAGGTTATCCTGCATGTGATGACGTTGCTGACATACATATCGGACCATTACTTCGTATTAATTATCTTTCTTCGTATTGAGTGGAATAGTGATCAATGATTTAATGAGCTGCCAACCCATACATTGCCACGTACCTAGTGTCATCGGGTCTTATCCGTGTTCCCCGTAGGGGGTGCCCTCTATCAGTTATCGTTTGTAAACACGGCAGAGCTGGGGTTCGACAGTCTAGATCCAACACTTATCTTTTAGGTAGAGTCAACTACGGGGCGCAGTTAGCTTATCTCCTTTGCTTGCTCTAGCTCTAGAGATAGCAAAGTCCCGCATACTAAGAT
This sequence comes from Trichophaea hybrida, assembly GCA_015178995.1. Lineage (NCBI taxonomy): Eukaryota > Fungi > Ascomycota > Pezizomycetes > Pezizales > Pyronemataceae > Trichophaea > Trichophaea hybrida. The sequence goes on from WHVE01001418.1 coordinate 4,513, forward strand.
AATATCGTTGTCCAACCAAATCCATGAGCTAAGCACGGGTATGGTTTGTCCCAGTATTAGCATGATAATAAAGATAACACTGGTCTGATCCGTAACGCACAGCTATCCGAAGACCCCTGCTCGGCGGTTACATTGCTTCGGCAGTATGGTTGGTGTGTCCCATGCCTTAGCCAGTACTATGGGTTGTTACCCCAAGATTACTGTCTGATCGAGTGTGCGTACTGTCTCCACACTGGGTAGCTATTCCCTATGCTGAGACGTAGTATTGTAGCATAGACTATTATGGGATTTCACCCGGCTATGTTGAGCCGTCTGCTAACTCATCAGTAGACATCCTCAGGGGTGTAATCTTAACCGCTGATTCATCTTTGAATAGCGGCAAGCCTGGGAGACTAAGCCTGATGTACTTCATACGCATGCTAAGGGGAAACCCCTAACATTACCTCCCTCTCTAGCTCTGGTGACCTCAACAGAGTACTCCAACGTAAGAAGTGATTCTTTTGCAATAGTTACCACTCAGACAGCGTATACTATAGGTATAGCTAATCTTTTGGATAAAAATAAAAAAATAAAAAATAAAAATAAAGGTGACCTCCGCTTACATAAAATCAAATGCGGTGTGAGTTTTAACAAAAAGAAATCTATTTATTCCTTCTTTTTTTCTTTTGTGTTCTCTTGTTTTGTATCCATCTTTTATCTTTTTCCATCTCTGGTTTTTGCTCGTAGAACTTATCAATTAGTTCAGGTGCTATTTCCGCTAGATGTTCGTAGGATTCCCAAGTATTTTCTTCGTGCGTGAATCCTTCCCACTTGACCAAATATACGTGCTTCCGATGATCCTCGTCTGTCGGTCCACTGGCAATAATAGCTTCGGGTATCCATCCTTCGTTGTCCGCTTCTATCGGTGGAATATCTTTTTCTTTGACTTCTCCCCGATACTGTTCTAGTAGAGCAACATTAAATGTAGGATGTATTTTCCATGATACTGGTAGCTCTAACCGACACCATCGTTTGTTGCTTCCAACTTTGCTGATTTTAAAAGGTCCGTATAGTTTGTCGTCGAGTTTTCTGCACTGCCTCTTGGTTCGAATATTTCTCCCATCTAGCATTACCCAATCATTGACTTTGAACTCTGGTGCTGGCTTCCTTTTTCGATCGTAGTATGTTGCCATTATTTCGCGACTGCTTTCGAGTTGTGTTTCGAGCTTGCGATAGACGTCTACCATGTAGTGGGCATATAATTCCGAGCTTGGATTTTTGAATTCCACTTCGGTGGGCCAATTGGTGCGTGGTTCATATCCGTAGTTCGCGTAGAAAGGTGTCATTTTGGTTGCTGCATGCTTGGAGTTGTTATATGCGTATTCGGCCATTGGTAACATTTCTTTCCAGTTGTCTTGTTCGTAGTTGCAGTATGTTCGTAGGTAATGTTCAATCGTCTGGTTCATCCGTTCTGTTTGACCGTCCGTTTGAGGTGGAACGCTGTTGACATTGAACGTTTGATTCCTAAGAATTGATATAAGTCTGCAATGAAATGTCCGGTAAATACCCCGTCTCTGTCCGATACTATATCTGTTGGTAGTCCGTGATATTTCCACACATTGTCCAGGAACAGTTTGGCAACTACTGATGATTCTCGTTTGGCTGTTGGTATAAAGTGAGCCATTTTCGTGAAGCGATCGATTACCACCATGATATTTTTGCATCCATCTGACTCTGGTAGGTCTGTGATAAAGTCGACTGATATGAACGACCACGGTGACGATGGTAATTCCAATGGATGTAGTAATCCATGTTTCGCATGTCGGGGGCTTTTCGTTCTTTGACACGAGTCGCATTTGTTGCAATAGTCTCGAACTTCTTCTTCTAACCTGGGCCAGTAGAAGTTTCTGGTGATAAGTTCCATGGTACGTTCTCTTCCGAAATGTCCTGCCACCTTGGAGTCGTGTTCTCGTTTGAGTACTTCTTTTCTAAAACCCGTTGGTGCGTATAGCCTTCCTTTTCATACCAACATTCCTTCTGTATCTATTTCAATCTTTCGTCAACGTTCTTTTCCTTGTTGTTAACTTTTCTTAATATCTCCTTATATTCTTCATCTTTTTCTACTTCAGTAATCCATCGTTCTTTCATCCCAGGTGTTAATTTTTTAACTGAGAATCCGGCGAATGAGATTTCTCCTATTTCCTCATCATCAATATCCATTGCTCCGATATTTATCCAAAGTTCTGGTCCAATAAAGCTTTCTTTTCTGTACTTTGCGTACCTCCCTCTCTAGAGATGTACTCCGGACATCTTGATAAGGCATCTGCTTTTCCATTTGCTGAACCCTTTCTGTATACAATTCTGAAATTATATTCTTGTAGTACTTCTGCCCATCTGGCTTGCCTTCGGTTAAGTTGATTGGTTTCTTTGAAGTATTGTAGGTTCATATGGTCAGAGAAAACGATAGTCGTATGTGTAGCTCCTTGGAGGTAGCATCGCCATGTTTTGAAAGCGTATACTATGGCAAGCATTTCCTTGTCGTATATTTGATAGTTGACTTCGGCGGGTGAAAATTTCTTGGAGATAAAGGCGACAGGGTGCATTTTACCGTCTTCAAATTTTTGCGATAGAATTGCTCCATGGCGAAGTCTGAGGCGTCAGTCTCGACTATTGCTGGTCGATCTTCTTCATAATGTCGAAGGATTGGGGTATTCTCTGCTGCAAACAATATGCATATTTTGTAATAGGCCGCTTTTTGTGGGTCTCCGAACATGAAATTCTTTCCATCTCCTTTCAATGTATCTGTTATTGGTGCCACGATTCCAGCGTATCCTTTTATAAATCTTCGATAGAAGTTCCATAATCCTAGAATGATTTGAACCTCTTTCTGCGATTTCGGTATTGGCCATTTGGTTATTGCTTCGCTTCTGCTTGGGGCCATTTTCAATCCTTTTCCACTAACTAGAAATCCCAGGAATTCAACTTCTTGTTTATCGAATTCGCATTTGTCGATTTCCACCACTAACTCGTTATCTTGAAGGACCTGAAGTATCTTTCCTACATACTCATGGTGTTCCTCTCGAGTTCCTTTGGTTGCTATCATAACGTCGTCAATGTAGCATACTGTGACATTATCGTGGTGACCTAGAAAAGGTTGTAGGATTCCGTTCATCCATCTTTGAAAAGTGGCAGGTGCGTTTGTTAACCCAAACGGCATTACCATATATTCGTAGGATCCAAACTTGGTTCTGAAAGCTGTTTTCCATTCGTGTCCTTTTGCCATTCTTACCAGGTGATATCCGGATTTCATATCCAACTTCGTGATCCACTTAGCTCCTTTCATTCGATTTTGTAATTCGTCCATCAAAGGTAGTGCAGTTTTGTCTTTGACCGTGAGATCATTTAAGCGTCTGTAATCTACACAAAGACGTAATCCTCGGCCGTTAGGTTTTGGTACGAATAAAATCGGGCTTCCTGCTTGTCCCTGCGATGGTTGAATTTTTCCTTCTCTTATCATTTTATCGATGTATTCTCGTAGTAGTTTTTCTTCTTCTCTTGATAACTGGTATATTGGTCCAACTTTGACCTGATCATCCGAGGTTTTGAGGTTGATTTCGTGATCGTGAGGCCATGATTTGGTAATTTCTCGGATTCCTGGGGTCAAACAGTAATAACCATTTATGGTATTGAGGTGGTAGTTTCTCTGCTAATTGAGTTGTATTACTGAATATGACTGATCCGATATTTATCGCATCGCTTCGAAAAACTATTCGATCATCGTACGTGATGTTCCAGTCTGGGTTTTTCTTTCCATGATTGTAACATTTCCTTCCGCACTCTGTGAAGTGTAGGTGACCGTATGATGTTCCTTGTGCTTTATGTTTCTCCAAATACCACACTGGTATTAATACGTCGTATTCTTTTTGCATTGGTGCTACTTCGAATGTTTCGACTGATCGATGGTTCCAAAGGCTAAACCTAGCGGAATGGTATACATACCCGGTAGTTTTACCTTGTTTCCTCCAAAGTCATTTGCTCTGACTGAGTTTTTCCTTTTGACCACTGGTACTTTAAACACTTTTGCACATTGTGGTGATATTGTGAAAGATGTGGATCCTAGATCTAACATTGCTCGTACTGGGAATTGTTTGCTGTTTCCAGTTCCGTCATCGTAATCTATAAAGAACTTATAGATTGGTCTTTTTCCTATGCGTGTTTGTGGAATTTTGTGTAGTTTTTTGACTTCGTAAAACACAAAGTCGTCTGATGTGTTTTGTCGCTTGATTGAGTTTCCTTCCTCCGTGGGAGGTTGTTTGCGTTTTGTAGCCATCCTTTCGTCAATGACTGGGCCGTAGCAGGTCCTTTTAATCTTTTTGGTTAGTTTGAAGGGTATACTTACTTATTGCGCAACTACCGTCCAGCGGTTTCATCCCTTCCGGAATCCTCAAGGTTGCGACCGGTATCTATATAAAGGCTTTCTCCCGCCTAATCGCCAAATCCTCCACATAAAATCGTTCTATTATCTCCTTACTCCGAGATGTCTTCAGTATGATTCCACCAATCATTCGCAATATCCTCACTGCTATCCTCTGTTAACTCGTCTCCTTCGGATGTTTGTACTTGCCCTTCTTTTTCCATATCACTCTCAATTTCGTATTCGTCGATTGGCATGTCCTCTAATTGGTCGAAACCTCCTACTTTCAATTTTTGATATCCTTTGGGAAGTCCGCCGTTCCGCTGGTGACTTTTACTTCTTGGAAGCACTTCATTGTTCCGTGTGCTCCTTTTCGCCCCGAAGGCCATGCACACCGTATGCATTCCTTTGCCGCCCTTCTTCTTTTCTCTTCCTCTGGGGGGACTCCTTTAATCATTTGTGCGTAGGTTTTTCCTTCTGCACTTTTGAACGCTCGAGTACCGATCCTTTTTGGTTTGTTGGTGTGTATGTTGTTTGTTTCTTGAAACGAGAGTTTTTCTGAAGGGTGCTTTTTGAACTGACCCTGTTTCCAAAACTCGTCCTGATGCTTTGGGCGTCTTTTTCATCATTCCGAAGTTTTTTGCCGTGGCTTGCCATATTTCCACATTCTTTCCAGCGTTGAGGATAATTTCCCTCAATTCTGCGTCTGTTTCATCCGCTGGGTTCATTGTTGACAGCTGTTTAAATACTTGTTGTGGAAGTTGTGACATTAACATGGTTCGGTAGGCCACACCAGTTATTCCGGCTTTTACGTTCAAAGTGTCGTATTCCGTAATCATATCTTGGATGTTTCCCTCGTATCTTACTTCCATAATTGCTTTGTACGCCGCTTCCTGTTGGAATTGATTATGGAATCTGGCGTGTATTGCAGCTCGGTAATCCATCCAGCTTCTTTCGTGTTTTCCAGTAGACGCTTCTGTTTCCCATTGCATATGCCATGCTAGGGCGTGTCCTTCTAGGCGTCCTCTGCAGTACTGCATTTTTATTCCTGGCCTAGGGAACAAGTAGGGTTGGTCTGCGATGTATGTTTCCATGGTCATCCACCAGGTGTCAAAATCCTCAGAACTTTTTCCTGCGAACTTGGGTTGATCCGTTATCTTAATTCTTGAATCCCTTGGTCTGTAGCTATGCCTTGTTCTGGATCGTGATCTGGACCTTCTTGTTCTAGACCGTCTAGTTGGGGATCTGGTCCCTCTGGACCGAGGTCGTTCGGATGGTCCTGGTGGAGACGGAGGTGGTGGCGGATTTCCTCCTGTTCCTCTGTTTCCGCTTGGTCCTGGTTCAGGTTCTGATTCTGGTTCTGGTTCAGGATCAGGCATTCCAGCATCGGTACCGGATCCTCCCTAAGGCCAGGTCTTGGGGCTATATCTGAATCTGTTATTGGAGATATGCTTCTGTTTCTTTCCTCCGTCCTGTGTCTCCATTCCTGAACTTGTTCGTTCTTCCTCGTCTACCTGGTGTTGTATTAGACACCTTTGCTCTTTCCACCGCTTCCGTTAGGCCTGTGGTTTGCTCTGCAACCTCCTCAATTCTGTCCGCGATTTTCCGTAAATCGTGGTAGTCGGGTACATTTTCTTCGTGTGAGCTTCTAGGTCTGTTATCCTTTTATGGATTGCGGTGTAGGATACTGATAGCGAGGCTTGCTTAACCCTTAGTTGGGCTTGTTCTTTTCGCAGCCTTCTATTCTTCTTTCGAGTCTTCTGAACTCGTCTGTCGCCCCGGCAATGATTTGATGTGATTGGTCCTGGATGACATCGATTCCAGTTCTTGTTTCTTTCAGCACATATTCAAGTATCTTGATTTGCTGTTCGTGTCCTTCCAGTACTTGAGCTCCTAGGGCTCTGTTGGTTTCTACCTGCTGAGCGAAGATTTCGCAGTCTTTCCGAACATCGTCGAACTCGACTTCTATCACTACTCTCTCGCTGTTGCAGCATTCGATTAGATTCCGCATTTCTTGATCGAGTCGTGATGCTCGTGCTTGTACGCTGTCGGTCATTTCGGTGTCCTCGTCCTGCACTATCTGTTGGTACTTCTGTCGTGACTGCTGATAGTGCTCTTGTAGTTTCTTGACCCATTCTGGTAGAGGTTTGGGTGCTGTCGAGGTTGGTTTGGAGATTGCTGTGGACACTGGTGCTAACCGGTCCGCTCCAAAGGTGAGTCTGCGCCTGGGTGCCGACATTTTGAGTATTCGAGGATGTTGTGGTGCTTGCTCTAGCTAGCGCGTAAAGAGCTATTCGTTGGACGTGACGGCAACGTAAACACTGATTGTTGCAATATTTGGGACAATGTGATGGGCAACAAGGTATGTTTTCGTTGTTTCCTGTTATGTCGAATATTTTTGCCGCGCAGCAAGCTTTTTCTTCGCACAGTACACAGTTCATGAACGTATTTCGGATAACGTCCGAAATATTATACTGTTAGGGGGATACTGCAGCTAGATGTAACTTATCGATATTGTTGTACCGACTTGTGGTAAAGGCGTATTTTGATTTTAACGATCCAACTAAAAATATGGAATTCGATTGTGACGCGTTTACGTCGTTGTACTGAATGTATAAATACGGGCATCTATTGCAGTATGGCCCTTTTAAAAGTCGTAACTGTCTTGGAGGTAGTCCTCCGATGACTCGTCAAAAGCGACTTGGGAAGGGAGTTCACCGGTGTGGAAATAATGGTAGTATTCTTCCCAAAGGTTATTACGAACAAGGTATCGTGCTAGGTGTTCGTATTTGGCTCGAGTGTTTGCTTGAGCGTGCAAGATGCGAGCGTAAAGAATCTTTTGGTCGTCTGTAATAGACATAAATGTATTGGTGAATATTCTTAAGGTAATTAACTTAATAATATTTCAGGTGGTTTTTCCGCTGTTGTGTTCTGACTGTGGTTTGTTCGACTGTTGCTTGAATCGTTGTGTCTTAAACTTGTGGGTTTAAGGTGGTCTTTTATAGGTGAGTATTTCCGCGTCAAACCATCCTGCTAAGGAGTGACGGTACTTCTCTGTAATCTATGATGTGTGTGTATAGTACTATCTCAATAACACTCAGTCCACCGTGGTGGGTGTTCACATAACATCCGATCGTTGCTTCAGAGCCGATCTCGGTAGTTAACTGTGGAGAGTTCCGTTTGACAATGTGTGGTTGCGTAAGCCCCCACCAGGAGTTCCCAAAGGTTATCCTGCATGTGATGACGTTGCTGACATACATATCGGACCATTACTTCGTATTAATTATCTTTCTTCGTATTGAGTGGAATAGTGATCAATGATTTAATGAGCTGCCAACCCATACATTGCCACGTACCTAGTGTCATCGGGTCTTATCCGTGTTCCCCGTAGGGGGTGCCCTCTATCAGTTATCGTGTTGTAAACACGGCAGAGCTGGGGTTCGACAGTCTAGATCCAAACACTTATCTTTTAGGTAGAGTCAACTACCGGGGCGCAGTTAGCTTATCTCCTTTGCTTGCTCTAGCTCTAGAGATAGCACAGTCCCGCATACTAAGATAATATCGTTTGTCCAACCAAATCCATGAAGCTAAGCACGGGTATGGTTTGTCCCAGTATTAGCATGATAATAAAGATAACACTGGTCTGATCCGTAACGCACAGCTAATCCGAAGACCCCTGCTCGGCAGTTACATTGCTTCGGCAGTATGGTTGGTGTGTCCCATGCCTTAGCCAGTACTATGGGTTGTTACCCCCAGATTACTGTCTGATCGAGTGTGCGTACTGTCTCCACACTGGGTAGCTATTCCCTATGCTGAGACGTAGTATTGTAGCATAGACTAT
>WHVE01001419.1:0-12726 GCA_015178995.1 Trichophaea hybrida
ACCGGAAGTACCACCAAACGGATCGAATGCACAATTACCTACAACAGATGATGACAATGGGATCAACTGTACACAGTACTAGTGACCGGAACGCCAGACACATCAGCAATCGAGATGTCAAGCTGCGCAGAATGTGAACTGACTAAACTCCTTAAATGGACATATGGGGAGGATACTGCAATAGTACATCAGAGCTGAGAGCGCAAACGCAGCAAATCATATGGTAACTATAACCTTCTACGGTATGCTTAAGAATTAGATATATCAACGAATACTATCCTTTAAGCACGGATCATTGGGGTTCCCGCCGCCACGCTCAGTGGAAGTGGTTCTTATATTATATGATGAGAGAAGAACTTCTCAAAGCCAATGATATCCACCGAAGTTCGCATCATGGTAGGCGATGACTTCTATTCATATGATCACTATTCGAAGCCATGATTCTAAACCGTTTTGGGATCATATCCACAAGCATAACCCCATAAATAGTACTTGCCAATCCGCAACTTTAGTGGGTCTAGTGATAGCAACGGTTCCAACCCATTTCCAAATCAACGGTTTGTGTCGTCAGTAGAACCGAACCAGAAAGAACGGTCCGGGTTGACTCCACATTTTGAAACCGCCCAAATTCCCGGGTTGTTAGACGGGTCCAAAAGCAGGTTCATACTATTGCACATGCGACTTTTGATATTCTCAATTGAATCGAATAAGCGATTTTTATTTGCAATTTTGCCTGTCATTAATCTCACTTCAGTTAAATTCAATATTATAACTACAATTTATTAAATATGTATCATAACCTGGTAGTTTAACTTTGTAACAAGAAGAAAGACGGCCAAAACTATGTTTACACTTAAGTTGTAGTAAATTCCAGTATGTTGTAGTATGTGTCAATTACCACAAATATTTTAGTATCAATAATTTCTATTATCATATTATTGCCTACCTTTCGCACATTTTATTCATATCTATTTAATCTTACCTTTATAATTAACTTGAAAAATGCGGAAATAATATCACAATGGGCTCAGCATTTGCGTTTCTCTAATATACTGTCTTCACAGTCTTTTCATTATATATGCATGAAATATAAAACATTTCTCAATAGTGACCAAGAAAATTGCAAAATAAAAGATACCTATGCTCCATTACAAGAAACAGAAAACCAAAAGAAATATAAAATAATGATCACCGCTCTACCGTCGTTTATTCCATTTCTTATTGCGTTTTTGCTGTGTGTTGACAGGCGCAGGGTCCATAACGATCAGAGTTGCTGTGCGATTTGACTTTCGAACTGGTCTGATAAAGCCTGCGATGTCAGGGGCAGCATGTACATATGGCTGTTCTGCCTCATCAATCCCATCAGATTCATTGCATATATCCATATCGTCTTCATTGTCAGCCTCTCCATCGTTTTCATCATCGTTTGGATCGTCCAAGTCACCGTTCCAATGGAGCCAATCATCAGTATCAGAATTCGTTTCGGAAGAACTATCACCATCACTTTGGCTAGGATGGCGATCGATCCTACGTATTCGTTGAATGTTGAGAACATTGGTTTTGCCACCAGGGAGGTCGATTTGTGATAATGACGGTGGAAGTGGAGATTTTTCAGTCATTTTGAAAGCTGCAACACCATCATGTTCAAAGGCTGACCATGATGCTTTAACTGTCTCTTCAGTGTCTGAAATGTAACCCATAGCAGTCATTTGCTTATTCTGGGCGCATGATGCCTTCCGAGTTGCGCGTAGGTGTTCACTGCCCTGCCACATCACCAAACAGTCATGAACCTTGGCCATCCGATGCAGCTTTCTTTCGTCAGTGTCTTCCTTCATTTCAGAATCGTTATCAGATATTGATGAATCTATTTGTGATGTATCACCGGCCAAAAGACCGAGATTACTTCTCGCAAACGGCCGAACAACCACTTTTTCTCGTAGTGATTCACCCATAGTTTTTGACTGCCTCCACCCTATGACATCTCGGCCAAGTGACAAGCTGGCTTCCACTACAACCCCGTGTGGCATAATTGAGAAGATATCCCGTGCTATATTGGCTAGATCGGTATACATCGTGTTCATCTTTTCTTGCTGTCGCCACCAGTCGGTTACGTCGGATATCCAGAAAGCCCTGCTAATCTCGGTGGGGTCGGAATGATAATTATTAAGATTGGGATTAATTTGTCCCCAATTTTTAGGTATCTCGGGTGGTGAATTCAAATAGAGTGTAGTGGCTGTCAATAAACGTACTGCGCGATCGCTACGCCCGGGAGTACATTCCGCCGTGTTTGCAGGTGTAAAATACTCATCATCACTGGACAAATCATATAGATCATAAGTCGATTGACCTGGCCCCATCACTGCAATGGAGGCGAATAAGTTATGATTCGGTACTGGTTGAGGTTTTCCGGCGGTCTTAAATTGGTTTTTGGTGCAGTATTTGTGCTCCACATATTTTATGAATGCATCCTTGTACTGGGCAGTGAAGGAACCCTCATCCTCAGGATTGACATCCATAGCCTTGTCCCACTTGCGAAATGATCGCAACTTCCGAAAAGGATCGAGGATTTGTGCTGCAATGAGGAGCATGCCTGTCTCTGGTGTTACTTCGGAGTAATATTTGGACAGCTTTTGGCGTGCAAACTTCAAAGCAAAGTATAGATCCTCTTTCCACTGAGTTTTCTTCTTTGCCAAAGCATGCATTACGCCATCTAAATGATCGAATATATCATTGTATATCGTGATGACATGGTGTAAGGTGACTGTACGCCGTTTTGACATCCAAAGTGTCCAATAACGAAATGGTCTCAGCACCTCCATTACGTATTTGACAATGATCCATTCGTCTTCTGTTGTAAATAAAGGCCGGTAATCACGGTAATTAGGATTTTTAAGCCACTCGCGTGTAAACTCTTACAATCTGTATGCCCACTCTAGTAATTCCAGAGTTGAATTCCACCATATTTTTACATCCATGGTAGGCAGTACTGCAATTCTGACTTTGGATTTCTGGCAGTTGAGAAACTCATTACGTCTTCCAGGAGTCAAAGTAATCAATACCGCAAGCATTCTCTGCTATTTCAAAAGTCAGTATTCAGAATCAATGTGTAGATAACATGCAGTAACTACCTTTTCAATTATCTTAGCTAATCCAGGCGTAGTGTTAGCAATGGTTCCGGGTTACCCGGCTGCGGTCCGGGTTGGAACCGTACGAAACCCGAACGATGCATAATTGCCGGTTCCAAACCTGGAACCGAACCGACCAACCCGCGTGTTTTGCCGGGTTTAGTTAGACCCGGCGGGTTCAATCTCCGGTTCCACATTTCGGGTTTGCTTTTTATAGGTCATCACTTTTTCATTCAGTTGATTGTTGATAATCAATGCTAATACCATGACAGTCAAATATTCGACTTGAGCATATATATTCAAATGCGATCAGGAACTTTTGTATGTATCGAATCATATCAAGACCAACTAGGCAGTATTGGGGTTCGTCTCTTTCGTACCTCATGAGCACTGCACAATCATTATCCGTCGATAAAGTCAGTCAAATTATTCAATTTGATTATTTCAACAAATGCGATTCCACCCAATAATAATCTGCTGAACTGAAAAGTGTTGACGCTCTGTTGACGCTCATTTTAGAGCAATAATTCAGAACAATAGTTAGTCAAAGATTGATATTATTTTGACCAATGGCAGCCAATTCTGCAGGAAAATGATGCATTTGCTTTTTGAGCGTCATTTTAAGCCGCTGTTGACGCTCCGTTGACGCTCATTTCGGACCAATCATACAGCAGAATAGCTTCACTATATCAAATGCAATGACTGTCATTAGAATTAATTCCACATGTATTGTAATGAATATCGATTTTGTGACCAGAATTGGTGTTCCTCCATTTCATACATCAGCAGTACTGCACAATCATTGTCTGTCGATAAAGTCAGTCAAAACATCCAATTTGATTATTTCAACAAATGCGACTCCATCCAATAATATTCTGCTGAACTGAAAAGTGTTGACGCTCTGTTGACGCTTATTTTAGAGCATGAATTCTGAACAATAGTTAGTCCTAGATTGAATATATTTCGACGATTGGCAGTCAATTCTGCAGGAATATGATGAATTTGGTTTTTGAGCCGCATTTTAAGCCGCTGTTGACGCTCTGTTGACGCTCATTTCAGAGCAATCATACAGCACAATCGCTACGTTGTATTAAATGCAAAGGTGGTGTTTAGGATTGATTCCACATGTATTGTAATGTATAATGATTTTGCAAACAGAATTGGTGTTCCTCTCTTTCATACATCAGAAGTACTATACAATTAATATCTGTCGATAAAGTCAGTCAAAACATTCAATTTGATTATTTCAACAAATGCGACTCCATCCAATAATGATCTGCTTAACCAAAAACCGTTGACGCTCTGTTGACGCTCATTTTGGAGCATGAATTCTGAACAATAGTTAGTCCAAGATTGATTATATTTCGACGATTGGCAGTCAATTATGCAGGAATATGATTCAATTGCTTTTTGAGCCGCATTTTAAGCCACTGTTGACGCTCCGTTGACGCTCATTTCACAGCAATAGTACAGCACAATAGCTACTCTGTATTAAATGCAAAGACCATGATTAGGATTGATTCCACATGTATTGAATTGTATGACGATTTTTCGAACAGAATTGGTGTTACTCACTTTCATACATCAGAAGTACTGCACAATCATTATCTGTTGATAAAGTCAGTCAAAACAAATAATTTGATAATTTCAACAAATGCGACTCCATCCAATAATAATATGCTGAACTGAAAAGTGTTGACGCTCTGTTGACGCTCATTTTAGAGCATGAATTCTGAACAATAGTTAGTCCTAGATTAAATATATTTCGACGATTGGCAGTCAATTCTGCAGTAACATGATGCATTTGGTTTTTGAGCAGCATTGTAAGCTGCTGTTGACGCTCTGTTGACGCTCATTTCAGAGTAATCATACAGCACAATAGCTACATTGTATTAAATGCAAATACGGTCGTTCGGATTGATTCCACATGTGTTTTAATGTATAATGATTTTGCGAACAGAATTGGTGTTCCTCTCTTTCATATATCAGAAGTACTATACAATCATTATCTGTCCATAAAGTCAGCCAAAACATTCAATTTGATTATTTCAACAAATGCGACTCCATCCAATAATGATCTACTTAACTGAAAACCGTTGACGCTCTATTGACGCTGATTTTGGAGCATGAATTCTGAACAATAGTTAATCTTAGATTGAATATATTTCGACGATTGGCAGTCAATTCTATGATACATTTACTTTTTGAGCCGCATTTTATGCCGCTGTTGACGCTCTGTTGACGCTCATTTCGAAGCAATGGTACCGCACAATAGCTACACTGTATTAAATGCAAAGACTGTCATTGGGATTGATTCCACATGTATTGTATTGTATAACGATTTTGCGAACAGAATTGGTGTTCCTCTCTTTCATACATCAGAAGTACTGCGCAATCATGATCTGTCGATAAAGTCAGTCAAAACATTCAATTTGACTATTTCAACAAATGCGACTACATCCAATAATAATCTGCAGAACTGAAAAGCGTTGACGCTCTATTGACGCTCATTTTAGAGCATTAATCCCGAACAATGGATAGTCCTACATTGAATATATTTTGACGAATGGCGGTTAATCCTGATGGAAAATGATGCATTTGGTTTTTGAGCCGCATTTTAAGCTGCTGTTGACACTCTGTTGATGCTCATTTCAAAGCAATCATACTGCACAATAGCTATGCTGCATCCATTCGAAAGACTGTCATTATAATCAATTCAATATGAATTGTAATGAATAACAATTTTGCAAACATAATTGGTGTTCCTCTCTTTCGTACATGAGAAGCGCAGCACAATAATTATCTGTCGCTAAAGTCAGTCAAAACCTCTAATTTGATCATTTCAACAAATGTGACTCTACCCAATAATAATCTGCTTAACTGAAAAGCGTTGACGCTGTGTTGACGCTCATAATAGAGCATTGATTCTGAACAATGGATAGTCCCCGATTGAATATATTTTGACGAATGGCAGTCAATTCTGATGGAAAATGATGCATTTGGTTTCAGAGCCGCATTTTAAGCCACTGTTGACGCTCTGTTGACGCTCATTTCAAAGCAATCATACTGCACAATAGCTACACGGCATCTAATCGAAAGACTGTCATTATAATCCATTCCATATGAATTGTAATATGTAACGATTTTACAACCAGATATGGTGTTCCTCTCTTTCGTACTTCAGACGCACAGCATAATAATTATTTGTTGATAAAGTCAGTCAAAACATCCAATTTGATTATTTCAACAAATGTGACTCTACCCAATAATAATCTGCTTAACTGAAAAGCGTTGACGCTCCATTGACGCTCATTTTAGAGCATTAATTCTGAACAATGGATTGTTCTCAATTGAATATATTTTGACGAATGGCAGTCAATTCCGATGGAAAATGATGCATTTGGTTTTTGAGCCTCATTTGAAGCTGCTATTGACGCTCTGTTGACGCTCATTTCAAAGCAATCATACTGCACAATAGCTACACTGCATCTAATCGAAAAACTGTTATTATAATCCATTCCATATGAATTGTAATGTATAACCATTTTGCAAACAGAATTGGTGTTCCTCTCTTTCGAACATCACAAGCACTGCACAATAATTCTCTGTCGATAAAGTCAGTCAAAACATCCAGTTTGATTATTTCCACCAATGCGACTATATCCGAAGATAATCTGCAGAACTGAAAAGCATTGATGCTCCGTTGACGCTCATTTTAGAACACACATTCTGCCCAATAGATTGTCCTTGATTGTATATATCTTGGTAAAAGGCAGTCCTTAAAGCTGAATAAGAGTTCATTTGCTCTTTTGTAGTATTCAACTTGAAGCTTCACTTGTTGTAAATTCAAATATCATTATTGTACCAAACAACAAATCAGTAGTATATTATGTTTTCTTTGAATTCGTGATTCCTATGTTCATTATTACTAGTACACCTGAAAAAAAAATTTTGGCATCCAATTGATTTGAAATAGCCTTGAACAACACCTGCAGACTGCAACCAAATAACCTTAATTGTACTGTAATTACTATGTCATATCGATATTACTTGTATGTCAGCTGACATGGGATTGTGGGTCATAGTTCTATTTAAAATCGATCACATGTTTGTCTATATATTCATTATGAAAACTGTTGGCACTTTGGGGGTAAATGGTAATTATTTTTCTCTACTTCAATAATTTTCGACATTCCATACAGTGGTTCATAAATGCTGGGTGCATTGAATTATTGTATTCGTACCAGTCTGGTCAAGTTGCACATCAAGTGTCTGATTGTGTTGACAAAATCAAGAAGGTGGTAGGCAACACCCTCATAACGACTATGTTCAAGACTACAATATCCCTGGAGATTGAAACTTATCATACACTACAAGATTGAAAACCAGTATCAATTTAAACAGTCTTGAGGTTTCCTTTCTTGCAGAATCCAGTCGAATCGACAAAAATATGGATCAATTCAGTATATTATTATTAAAATACTTAGTTTTGTTAAAATAAAATCTCTGACAGACTATATAGTCATTTTGGATTACTGATGTTATCAAATACCAGACTGCAAAAGTCGCAAGCAGTCTATTATGAACCCGTTTTACAACCCGTTAAATAACCCGGAAATTTGAGCGGTTCCAAATTGAAGCATGGACCCGGACCGTTCTTTCTGGTTCAGTTCTACTGGCAACCCGGACCGTCAATTTGGAAACGGTTCGGTTCCGACCCGGACCCGGACCGGAGCCTCCGGGTTCGAACCGTTGCTAACACTATCCAGGCGTCATGGCTGCTACCTTAGAGATTCTTGCATTTCCGGACTTCTGCCGCTTTTGGCTTTTAGTTAATGCTGCGCTCTCATTATCTCCAAATTGCTCGTCACGCTGATTTGCTTCCCATGACTTCGTTCGCCCTTTCACCCCCAGACTTCTCATAAATGCCCCTAAAGATAGCTGAATGACATGTGCCATGCATGGTATATGGTTTCGTAATGCCAACTATTCAATTCCAGAGGTTTTAAGTGTCGATTGTAGCTCTCGAGTCATTGAATAATTGGATGAGGCGTTATCAGTGGTTATACCGAGCAATCGACCGTCTGTAAGGCCGAAACGCTCCAGTACCTCCTTCAAATGCTCGGCCAGTCGCTCACCTGTGTGTTTGCCTTTAACCTATAGTTGTTTGTCAGCGGTACAAAATATCAAAACCAAGTGGCCACAAACCTCATCGAATGCAAGCTGTACTTCTTGAAGGCACCAGTTGAGATCTATATAATAGCCAATGACCGACACAATCGCCAATTTATTGGTTGATGTCCATCCATCTAACGCTACACTGACTTTAATTTTTGTTGGCAACTGCTGTTTGATTGCATCAATTGTGAGGGAGTATTCTCTTCAGCAAATATTACTGAGAGTACTGGCATAGGGAAGGATCAAATCGCATCGTAATGCATTGAACGTTCATCGAAACTCCAGGTTCATTATAGCATTCCACGGAATGTGAGCAGAAACAAATCCTAGCATCAAATAGCGGTTTCAGGTTTCTTGGTTGAATTCAAGAGTTGTAAAGTCATTATCTGCCAGTTTTGTACGTTCTATCTGTTAAAATTGTCAGTATGGTCCGGGATTTCAATCAGCCTGTGTTTGATAGGAACTACTTGCCACCATAACACCCTGACTGCCTTTCTTCTGCAGTACAGCTAAAGCTTGCACATCACCAGCTGTATCTGTCAATAAGGAAACGTCTGATTCTGTTAACTTATTCAGCTCTGCTTTGTGAGTCTTTGATTGGAGGTGTTTCGCCATAGTACTTGTTCTATTCTCCGATGGATGTACCAGAACTGTGTGACAAACGATACAAATGACGCCGGGGCAGCCATTTTCGGTTTTTGTCCGATGTTTGTAGAATCACCATGCCGCTGCATGCCGGGAGCCGCTCCACACAATTGTAGTCTTTTTTCCACATTCATGGAGGTCCACCATTTATCGAACACCATTTGAAATATTTCATCAGTCAAATCTTGTATAAACACATGTTCTTCCTTTGTGGAGTACATTATTTCAGTGAGGATGTATCAATGCACTTTGCAGCAGCCATTGATGCAGCGTTTGAAGGGAATATTAAAGCAGAATATGAAGGACTTCAAACTGTACTGCCATCAAAAATATTGATTTATGCAATGATTTCAGGATGTCTTATATACCTGCTTCCACAGACCGTTCGTAGGAAGAAATAATGGACAGTATGTTAGTAATAATCATTTGTCGATAAAGGCAGTCAAAACTGCAATAAAACTAGTGCAGCTGAAAAAACCCCACGTACTAGAGAGTTGTGTGAACGAAAATCGTTGACGCTCTGTCGATGCTCACTTTTACTCCTGCAGCCTACATGTTCTGTCCACAATTGCTCTCTATTTGGTTGTAAAATCGGGCTTTCATGCTTATTTGACAAGAATATACCTCGCGATACAGATAAATCGTGATTTAATTCGTTCAATTCAGTGGCTACTTGAATGAATCACTTACAACTGATTTTTAGATAGAGGCCGACAATACTCCGATAACACTAATGCAATGCATCTGTTCCCTCCCGTGCTCAAAATTGTGTGACCAAAAATCGTTGACGCTCCGTTGACACTCACTTTTAGTCCTGCAGTCTATGTGTCATATTGTGCAAAAACAACAGGTATGATTGTAATGGCAGACTTTCACACATATTCAATAAAATATGCCATGCAATACAGATTAATCGTGATTTAATGTCTCCAAGCTCGGTTACCAAGGTTGCTCGAGTGCATCAGTGAAAATCATTTACCGATAAAGACAGTCAAAACTGCAATTAACTAATAGAGCTTACAAAACTTCACACGCTAGAGATGTTGTGCGACCAAAAATTGTTGACGCTCCGTTGACGCTCACTTTTACTCCTGCAGCGTACATGTCATATCGCTGGATTGCACTTTATATGATTGTAAAGGCCGGCTTTCATGCTTATTCGACAGGATTATTTCTCGCGATACAGATAACTCGTGATTTAATTCCTTCCATTCCGACATTACTCGGATAAATTGCATACCACTGCTTTATCGATAAAGGCAGCCAATTCTCTGATAACACTAATGCACTGCATCTATTCCCTCCGTACCCAATATTGTGTGACCAAAAATCGTTGACGCTCCGTTGACGCTCACTTTTATTCCTGCAGCCTACGTGTCTTGTCGCACCATTGTACTGTCTTTGATCGTAAAAGTTGGCTTTCCTGCATATTTGGCAGGAATACACCTCCGATACAGATAACTCGTGATTTAATTCCTTCCACTTAGACGTTACTCGGATAAATTGCACGCCACTGCTTTGTCGATAAAGGCAGCCAATACTCTGATAACACTAATGCACTGCATCTGTTCCCTCCCATGCCCAACATTGTGTGACCAAAAATGTTGACGCTCCGTTGACGCTCACTTTTACTCGTGCAGCCTACGTGTCTTGTCGGACCATTGCACTCTTTTGATCGTAAAAGTCGGCTCTCCTGCATATTTGGCAAGAATACACCTCGCGATACAGATAACTCGTGATTTAATTCCTTGAATTCAGACGTTACTCGATAAATTGCACGCCACTGCTTGTACATAAAGGCAGCCAATACTCTGATAACACTAATGCACTGCATCTATTCCCTCCGTGCCCAATATTGTGTGACCAAAAATCGTTGACGCTCCGTTGACGCTCACTTTACTCGTGCAGCCTACTGTCTTGTCACAATATTACACTCTCTTTAATCGTAAAAGTTGGCTTTCCTGCATATTTGGCAAGAATACACCTCACGATACAGATATCGTGATTTAATTCCTTCATTCAGATGTTACTCGGATAAATTGCATTCCACTGCTTTGTCGATCAAGGCAGCCAATTCTCTGATAACACTAATGCACTGCATCTATTCCCTCCCGTGCCCAATATTGTGTGACCAAAAATCGTTGATGCTCCGTTGACGCTCACTTTTACTCGTGCAGCCTACATGTCTTGTCGCACCATTGCACTCTATTTGATGGTAAAAGCTGACTTTTGTGCTTATTTGACAAGATTGTATCTCGCGATACAGATAAATCGTGATTTAATTGTTCAATTCAGTGGCTACTTGGATAAATCGGTTACAACTGATATCTCGATAATGATATTGATATCTATTTATTAGCAGTTATAATACCTGTTTCAATATGACTATATTCTATGCATAATGGTACTAGTATTTGACATTTGATGGACAGTTTGCCTAGCTGTTGAAATATATTTGGTAGTATTATCTCGCTTTCGACGGCTTTGCACGGCATAATGGTAATAACGTGAGTGTGTATTATAAATAGCCCACTTTCGTCATTCAGCTGGTTGTGCCAAATATTCATGGTCATCCATGAGGTCTTTGTGTGATCGCCATCATGTGTACAGGGCCTGAGCGGCCGCTTATGCAGTTGGAGTTTCATTTAAATCATTGATAACGGCTGTCTTCTAAATTGGTTCATCTTGTGATCAGACCGCAACTAGTGAGACAAATATAACAACAATGATGTAAAATTCAGGTGGCATATTATGTATCAATTAAGTTTTTACTCTCATACTTAAAATAATTATTCTCAATATCAGCAAGCTGATAGGCGGTGTATCTCGCATATCTGGCGTGGTCAAAGTTTATACGTCCGGTTCTATCCCTGCACATGCACAGACAATTTTTTCAGGTGTCACAGAAATCATAAAAAACTAACAAATACAAAAATAGGACTAAAACCGCATTTAGGATTAAAAAACTGTCGAAAATAGCATTATGACAATCCATGACTATATGATGATCTATGCTTACGGGCCATCATGCTCCGTACCCATATGTTCAGACATCTGTATAACAATTAGTGGGGGACAAGGCATACAAGGGAAAATTTCGTACTGATTCAACTGTTTGACTGGCGTGAATTCAACAGGCTTTCCAATTCCTAATAGCAAATGACTAGTGCCCAGAGGAGAGGGTGGTTGGGCCATGGATGAAGTGGCAGGATTTGAAATTGTGTTTGGAGTTAACACCGCCGGAACCTTCAATTCAGCAGTGCCGTACTTTCTGTCCTGCTCGCGAAAGTAATCTTTTGCATATGCCCATCCCGGAGTTGTCAATTCCTCGAGCTTCATTCGATTCGTGCGAACGGTGTTCAGCCGTTCCTGCACTGATGTGTTGATTGTGCCAACCACCCAGTCAGGTTCGTCGTCATCACTCAGCTCTGCATACTCATTGTCCTCACCATCTTCTTCCTCATCTTCATCATCTTCCTCGTCTGAAGTTGCAACATCATCAACACTATCTCCAATTGCTTCCAACATCTCTTCAAATGTCATTTTAGTTGTATCAGCCACCGTTCTTTTCAACATAGTATCTTGCTCTCTCTCTACTGCTGCTTCCGCTTCCGCAACCCTCTTTCTTGCTGCTGCTGTTTCACTCTCCACAAATTCCTCAATCCACTTCTCCTTTGCTTCCTTGCTCACAAAGTTTGATTCAGGTCTGCGCGCTGTTTTTTGGAACGGAGACTACGCAAAGCGCCAAGTGCTCGGACCCGTTCTGCCTCAACACCTG